>JAOWBN010196023.1:0-15239 GCA_028565015.1 Pinguicula moranensis
TGACGAAAGACATCAAAGAACTCAGACTTGCGTCGTAATGGACCAGGTGAAGTGAGAAAAACCATCCACAAAAATAACATAATATACATAGTCATCACTAAACAAAACAGGGATGGACCCCATAAATAACAATGTATAAGCGCCAAAGGCCTAGTAGCATGACGATCATGGATTTCAAAAGGTTAGCGATGGTTTTTGGCCATTTGACACGAAGTACATAAATGTGATGGTGACAAAACAGAACTAATAGCTATATGCCCTTTCTGACGTAATAAGAACCAGATGAGTTAGTGGTACGTATGGTAGCAACAAAAGCAGGAAGGATGCAATCCAGCACATACAAACCATCCTCAAGTCGACCGGCTGCCAGAGCCTGCCACGTGCGAAAATCCTATATAACAAAATGAGTATCAAGAAAGGTGACAACAACAGGAGAATCACTAGTGAGCTTACTAATGGAAAGTAAATTTTTGGTGAACCAAAGGAACAACAAAAACATTCAAAAGATGCAAATTAGAGATGGGAGAGATGTTACCAGTATGAGTTATGGGTAAAGAAGCACTATTCCCAACAATCACAGTGTTCTTACCAATATGTGGAGAGATATGATCCAATGATGAAGAGGATGGGGTCATGTGAGCCAAAGCACCAGTGTCCAAGTACCAGTAAGATATATTGGAACCAGGAGAAGTGGAAGTCCCCAAAGGTGGGGGCCCTAGAATACCCTGGGTTGGGGGTGTTGGAGGGGCTGGGGGCCGAGTGAGGGTCCAAAAAATCCACCATAAGAGTGATAATGGACTGGATGGAGCCTCAACAAACTGATTGGGCCATATATAAGGCCCAACAGAAGGTTGGCATGACAATTTACGCCAGCAAAATGATATCCAGTCGGCCCAATCGAAGGCAGCCCAGACGGAGTCGACCCAGTCAGAGGTAGCCCAGGCGAAGGAACAAACTAATTGGGAAGCGGACCCACAATGGAGAAAGATCCAGGAGATGAGAAATGTCCAAAGTGTAAGGAAGAGAGAAAAGCTTGAGCAGCAGCAACGGAATCTTCACTTGGGGGCGGCAACGGCCGCGGTGGAGGCGCAACAGCAGAGGCGAAATGATGAAGCCGATAGCAGCAGTCTGTTGTGTGACCTAGTTTCTCACATAGTTGATAGTAAAAACGGCCTCGACCTTGACCCCGTCTGCCACGACCACGGTATCAGGACGGATCTTTACCATGAGGAGCAGAGGAAGGTAGTTGTGCGGAGGGCAGTGGCGCTGAGTATGGAGGTAGTTGTGTGGAAGGCGGTGGCTCTCAGTACAGGGGTGCTGTGTATGGCGGCGCAGAGTAGGTAGGGGCAGTATACGGCAACAAAAATTGAGGCAGATTTGGTGCCTGAGCAGTAGCCTGAAATGCAATAGCCGGCAATGAAGGGCAGTGTGCCAAAGAAACAGCAAAGCATGGTTCTCCGCAGCCTCAACAAGATCTGCAAATGAGAGAAATGGATGACGTGCAAGCTATGTGGTGCTGAAAGAGTGAAAATCAGGGCCAAGATCCTGAAATAACCAGTGAACTTGGTCTGAAGAATCAACTGGTCGTCCAATGGAGATCAACTGATCACACAAATTCTTGAAGTCAGCAGCAAATTCCTTGACAGTGCATGTGCCTCGCTGCAAGCCCTGTAATTCGTGACGAAGCCGATGTTCTTTAGGTTTGGAGGACTGACTATATGCCCCTTGAAGAGCAGTTCAAACTTCCTCAGAAATGGTTGTGCCAAGGATGTGAGGATGAGCACAGTCGGTGAGGGAGGCTAGGAGAAGAGATACAATCTGTTCATCAACATCCCGCCAGGAAATATACTTGGGATTTTCAACAAGAGGATTTGTAGGATCAACTTGTGTAGGAGCGGGTAGAGATCTATCAATGTAGGGAAGAAGTTTGTGGCTGCGAAGAAGAGGGAGGAGTTGATTCCGCCATATAAGGAAATTGATGTCATTGAGTTTAATTGTGATGAGATGAATAGGAGTAGAAAGAGGAATAAGCGAGGGAGAAGTAGCCATTTGCGCATAACAGAGAAGATAGATCGTAGGAGAAGAGAAGTGAAAAGTAGGAGAGAACAGAAGGAAAAAAAACACAAAAAAAAATAATGAACAAGAAGCGGTTAAGCTTGTGAGTTGTGCTCTGATACCATATGAAGGTTTGTAGAACCTCAAGATCCGGTAAAAATTGAGAAAGATGAAAAAGTTGAAGAAAATTGTTGATGATTGAATTCTTTGCTGTGTATTCCATTTGACCGTCTTACATGTATTAATAGCTACATTTGGTGTGCAAGATCTAATCTAATAAAAACAGTTGGTGTGCATGGGGTCGTCTATTGTGTACTTGACTATAACTAGACTAGGTAAGGTGTGTGTATAAGAGTGGTGGAAGGAGTGATACAATCTTTAGCTGGGGTCGTCAATAGTTAAGCTATCTCTTTCAACACTCCCAATCGTACTGGGATACTGTCCAATGACAATCTCAGTAATCCACGAACGTTTGGGAATTTAGAATATAAGGATTTTCATTTTTAGTTTTTTGAATATTTGATACAAAAGAGCGATGCTATATTTATAGTTATATCTCGGTTTTTTATTTGTAATTGGGTCTTCCACAACTTCGAAAAAATTCATGAACTTGTTGAGATGTGTTGATATTGTTTGTTTGTCCTAGGGTCTTCTACAACTTTGAAAAAAATCATGAACTTGTTGAGATGTGTTAATATGTGTGCGTTTGTTGTCTTCATGGTCTACTTCATATAGGTGGAGCTGGGTTTTCTCTTCATGGGCTATACTTTAATGGGCTTAAGCTAATTGATATCAACGACACTAGAAGCCATTTGAATCTAATATATCATCAACTGATAGCATTTTCTGGAAGAGTCAAGATGGCCTTAATTAATTAAGCTAGAAAGCTGGTAATTAAGCTACCAAAGTGATAATTAATCCTCATTTAACTTTTGTTCTTCATGTAAATAATATAAAAAAAAATTATAGGTGAACTTTCATTTAAGAAATATGACTTTACAAAATACTTGGGGCATACCCCACAGTAATAGCTAAAAGTATACATGATTATATATAAGTAATCGTAAGCATAACCATGGATGTATGATCCAATCCGATAAAGTAGTGTCTGGTAGTTGTTTAACATGGGCAGTCTGTCATAATCATGTGTGCATTTGAATTTGTTCTAATACATGTGCACCATTGTAAGAAATCTCCTGAAACTGTGATGCGTTTTGGGTCTTCCATATTTGTCAGACCGTGCAGTGCCAGACTCCCTAAATCCCCGACTCCCTTTCACCCTATATGAGATGTACAGTGATCAAAAGCTTGATTACACCCAACGTAAGACATGTGGAATCAACCATAGACCGCCGACCATAAAGGGTATATTTCCGTGCAAGTAAAGAAGATATGAGATGTAGATTCACACTCAATATAGCAAAAGGGGCATACCGCGATTCCTGGTCCAAAAGTGATTCCTCCATAGGCTAAATTTTCAATGGTAGCTATGCGATCTTGCAGGAGCCTCCAGCAGAAGGTAGATACTCGAAATGGAGTTTGCTTCCCCCATATAGTTGTTGATTCCATGTTTACCTTATTATCCAGTCTCATCTCGTGCCTTATGCATTTGTAAGCAAATTTCACTGTGAATTTTCCACAAGTATGTACATAATGTACATAATACATACTTGCATCAAGATAGGGTTTGTCGATACTGGCGGATGAAGGTGCGGCGGCATATGGCTCCGCACTCCCTAAAAAGCAATTCTTTTATATTTTGCAGGGTAAAAAAAATTAGTGTATTTTTAAATATTCGGCAATTTTGGCCTCCAAAAGATTTTCGCACCCTTTACCATATATAAATTTGTTAGGTGTTGTTTGCAAATTCCACTCAAAAGCACTTTTTGGCTTTTGATGGTGTAAAAGTCTATTTGGAGTGTTTGTGATTTTAGCTTTTGACGTTTGGCGGTGGAGAAGACAAAAAAAGCCCAAAAGTTAGAAGAATCTATGGGGTAGCTTTGGAGTGCTTTTGGCGGTGACAATTTTGTATTTATTTAAAATTTAAATTTTAAACATTCCAAACTTCATAAATAATTCAATATTCCCAAAAAAACTTAATTTGAGGACATTTTTATCATTTTTCATTTATAAGTTAAGAAAAATAACTTTTATAATAATAATTTGTAAACATTATATTTGTGACTTTGGTGTAGTAAAGCATATTTTCCAACTTGTTCATAAAAGCTCATTTTTCAAAAAAACCTTTTAAAAAATTTGTTTTGCATCATGAAAACTAGGGTTGTCTAGCGGTTAGCGGTAATGGCGGAAAATTGCTACAGCTATACCACCGGTAGTGGTATAGCGGTAGCGGATACCTAAACCAAAACCGCTACATTAGCGGTAGCGGTAGTAGCGGGTAGTAGCGGATACCGCTACTACCGCTTTTGTTTAATTAAATAAAAAAAAGCTGAAAATATAAATGAATTTGGGTTTCAAACTTTCAATCTCTAACTGTAGTGCCTGAAAAACAACAACCTACGCACCAACTCAATTGACAATTTTTTGTGATGGGCTAAAATTTACACATTTGGCCTCGCACGGATTTCTACTAATCATTTTTCAATTTTAAATACCTTGTGTTTTACAAAAAATTTAAAATATAAAATATTTTTAAGAAAAAGCTTAATACTCACTAGAGAATCTAACGAGTGTTTATGAAAACAATGACCAAACATCTGCCAACGCCCAATTGTGAAAACAAAAATAATATCAAATAAAAATAGTTTTAATTTTTTTTTAACGATAGCGGTAGTAGCGGATTCCGCTATCACTATCGCTATCATAGCGGTAATAACGGTAGCGGAATAGCGGTAAGCGGTAGCGGTAGCGGATGCCATTTTATAATCCGCTACCATAGCGGTAGCGATAGCGGATGATGGCTATCCGCTACCGCTAATACCGCTAGACAGCCCTAAGCCAAGGGCGTACCCAGAGGGCCAGGGGGCCCTGGCCCTCCCCATCCCTAGGGTTACCCCCTACCCTACCCTATTTTATTTCAAAAAAAAATAAATTAAATTTTAATTATATTTTAGTGGTTTTAATGAATTTTTTATTAAAATTTTGATGATTTCCAAAAAATTCGGTTCGGGGGATCTCGCCCCCGAACCCCCATCCAGGGGGCTGCCACCCCCCGCACCTTCCATCCAACTTACATTAAACTCCAACATTAATAATTCTTTCCCTAAAATAATTTCTTATAATCACTTTAAATATATATATATATACCGGATATAAAAAAAAATGACCCCCTAATATTTTTTCCTGGTTCCGCCCTTGCCCTAAGCTCCACAATATAGTGTCGAAACTCTACATCAAACCCGAACAGAACGTGTTCACTCCAAAATCTATCTTCGTGTAGCAGTCCAAACCAGAGTTTTTGCAGTGTAAACTGTATTAGGTGTTCATCCAAGAGCTCTCCAAACTGTGGATTGTTGTCGTACTCGTACCCCCATGTTGGGCTCTATACCATTTCAAGTTTCTTATTTTTTGAGGCCCGATAAAACATATTAAGTTTAAGCCCAATAGTCAAATTCGGCCCAAGATAAAAAAGAAAGAAACCCCAGCTCCCCCCACGCCACCCCACCCCGCATGCTCTTGCTTCCTATCAAAATCATCACAAGCTCCACGCCGATACCCAGCCCCCATGCGAGGCGAGACTCGTCACCCTATCCCTAACGGTCGCATTCCCGACACGTCCCACCCTCTTACCGACAGCTAATCTCCGCATCTCCGTCCATACAAAAAGGCACATCCAACGGCTACAAATACCCTGACGTGGTTGATACCCTATCGATGCCTTCACCTCACCCCTCTACCGGTTTTCTCGGTGGGACGGTGTGGATCCGCCAATAAATAAAAAGCACGTGCTATGTGCCCACGTAGATGACAAGTGAGACACCATTGAATCTTCTAGAAAATCGTGATCTATGAGTTGGCTCACGCCTCATCGCGGGACCCACAAAACGAATTTGCTGAATAGGGGTTCAGTTCAGGGCCGGACAGTTCAGCCCCCGGTGGACGGATTGTTGTGGTTTTGTGGGCCACGCACTTTGAAGTACGTGACGTGTTGCCCCGGAACGAATCCTACCACTTTTCATTCCCCTTTCTGTACATGCTGCTGCTTTGCGCAAGCTAATTATATTCTACCCCACCGATGGATAAGACAACGAAGCTAATCTAGGCCACTCCTTTTTAAATTCTTTCGGACTAGGAGCTTGGACTTTTTAATAAGTATTTAAATATAAAAATAAATTTGATTAAAGATATAACTTATTAAAAAATGTATTTTGCTCAGTAAAAGTGTAGTTTTATTATAATTATATGGTATTTACAACTGGATCTAATGTAACTACGAATTTATTAAAAAAAAAATAGTGCTTTGGAAACTGCATAAAGCAGCTTAAAATAAGTATTTTAGATAAGCTGTTGATTGCAACTTCTCTAAAAGCACTTTGTGTAACTTAGAGAAATAGAAATGGAACCTACGTTTTGAAACAGTAACATTTACACTTATCGTTATAAATAGAGAAACAAAAATAAAAGAAAACATAATAGAAGTTGTTGAGATCACACTCTTAATATGCATGAGCCTATTAAATTTCAATGCTTTAATTAATGAAATTGTTGGAATATATACATCAAATAAAATAATGTATTTTGGGGCGCTACAAAAATAGAATCTTTATAAAATTAAAAGGATAAGACTGTGTACATCTAATATACATGTCCCAACTTAATTGAAAATATAATGATAGTTTATGATGGATAATAAATAAATAAAACTTTCATGTAGTTGTATTTGACCCTTTAGTTATAGGAATATTTTACATTTCCAATGTAAATGGCAGGGTCTAGCCCCCGTCTCCCACCCCCAAGGGGGAATGGTAGTTTGGACTAATCGAGACTATTGCCCCGGTTAAATTTAACTCACCTTATTTCAACTCTCTACAAGAATGGATAAACAATCAAAACAAGACGTGTTTAGTATGGATATGGTCCCTCAATTTTACCAAATTTAGATTGGAGTAGAGTAGATCACTGTGGCGATGGCGATTGATGGATAATAGGGAGTGTTGCGTGTTGAATTTTGAACCTTCATTGTTAATGCTGCGTTCCAGAATGAGCACTGTGAAATCAAATGAGGCATCAGACTCTGCATCTGCACAAAGCAGAGTCTTGTTCTTTGAGTTTGATGAAGATTTAGAAATTACTAATGAAGTGAAAGTCGCTGGAGAAAAATCAAGTGAAATCACGACTTCGGTGATGAGTGGAAAGAAAGGAATGGCAAGACACGTGGACAAAATCAAAATCCTTGATGTGCATTGATCCGACGGCGTGCATCTAAGAACTCTTAAATATTATTAGTTTTGATTTGTAAATTCGGTTGGGGGACTGTTGCGGGAAAGCTTGTATAAATGAGAATTTGTAAACATTTACACTTGTGAAAAAAAGAGGAAGTCTGGAGAATTCTATACTGTTCTTATCAGATCTAGGTTTTCATGTGATTTCCAACATTGCGAACAGTGTATAATTTTTGTAACCAAATAAAGTTTTGGGGAAATAATTAAAAAAAAACATTAATTGACATGTCAGTTACTGGAACGACATCGTTTAAGGTTGGGTTCTTCAATCCCGACCCTTAATTCTTTAACGAACGCGAAGCGACATATCCTTCATCTCTCAAATTCCCAGTTCACAGCGATGAGCTCACCCCATAACCGGATTGGGTTTTTTTCAACCTTCGAAAGGCGTATTAGTAAAATTGTGGTGACCCGACCCGATTTTTTTGTTTGTAGGAATTTGTCTAGTGTTGAGAAGAGCCCCTCGCCTGACACGCGTAACTTTCTATTAAAGTTGTGTTTGGAATGCCATAATAATAAAATAGAAAGAATAAAGGGCGACATTTGGAAATGTGTGGTCCTGTGAGATGGGGGTGGGCGTGGGGTGAGTGTGTTTACTCGGTCGGATCCGTCCTTCAAGTAGAGAGGAATGGAACGTGCGGTATGCCCTTTCTTGTCCGAATAAGTCGGTAATATCTTAGGAATACATGGGATTGCTGGCATATTAATTACACTTGAATGCCCTGTCACTTATCATTTTTAGTTTATCAAAATAATATTATTGTTATAGATATAGTGATTGATAAAGTTTTATATAGATACAAACTCTTGTAACTGGTCCTTACCTCTATATAAGGAGACATTACAGAGAATAAGACTTACGCTTTTCACGATCTGTCTAAAACTCTCTGGTTTACTTTTCTGCAGATTTCTTGGTTTACAACAATTATTTTTTATAATCACAATATTCAGAAAATATTTCGTGTCACAACTAATACATAGCATCCATGCAAGCCAACTCTCACACATGAGTTGGTTTAATCTCGAGCCTTTAAGAAATTTTTCTACCTGAAGTCCGCGATCGTAGCCATAATAAATTATTTGCACTAAGTGAAAATTGTTTGCATATTAGTTATAACTGAATTCTAAACCTTTAAGTATTTCAACATTTAAGTCCAATTCAACCTTTACTATAATATAAAATTTCTTATATACTGTTTTTGTTCGTTGACTACCCCGATCAAGTATAATCTTATAGTCATCTTCTTGAATGTATGGGGTCATCAAATCCTAAATCATAGTGTTTTATTAGAATAGTATTTGGAAAATTGTAGTTTGATAAATAACATAATATAACACACATATTATTATAATACAAAATTTAACTTTGTTGTAGAAAATCAATTTAAATTAATATACCAGTTCGGATACTAGGTTAAAAATTATAAACAAACTCATTCACAAAAATCAAAATTACGAACAAATTTTAGTAATTGGGTAACTAAACCGGTCTAACACTAACCATTTGGTTAAAAGTTGAATAGTTCGAGTCCGGGATGGATACTGGAAATGTTTGTTCATCACTACAAAAATAAAATAATATCAATGAATTAATAATACTGGAACATGAAAATTATTATGTTCTGCGATAAAAAAAAATGTTATGAACACATGTATCAATTAATAAAATATTAATTTATAAAGATGTTAGTGAAAAAATTCATCATTATTAATAAAAGAATATGTACAAACTTCCTCACAATACATAAGAAAGTATATAAAAAAGGAACACAAACAAAAGTACACCGATCACGTATCTTCTCTCACCGGATGAGCTGAGGTGGGGTATTCCAAAGTATTGATCAAGTAACAGTCAGCTATGCAGGTCCATATTTTTTATTAGGTATGTAGACCTGGCTAATTAGAACGAACCTAACTAACCAGCTAATATAAAAACTAAGTAAGAACGAATCCGAATACGACCGAACCGTATTCGATACTTACTTGATGCGGAAGCGTCTCTGGATCGTAGTCTCCGGGATTGAATTGATCACGTTGAAGGGTCTATAAAAGTCCATGTAATATCCACGAACTAAATCTCCTCCCCGATAGTGATTGGGAACAATCAGAAAGAAAACTTATATTTCTCTGGTTCTCAACGCATGAGTTGTGAGTAGTGTATTAATCTCTGTATACACATAACCTTTATATAGAGATTTACCTGGGTAGTTAGACGGGCTTGTGGTTAAGTGGGCTTAAGGTTTAATTGATAAATTAAATTAATTAATCCAACACATTTTATAGTGATTTTTTTTCAACGATTTGCCAAAAAACAGTGAATTGTCTCAATGAATGATGTTTTTCATTGTTGTGTTTTATTTAATGTTTAATTTTGAATTGTTTTTCTACTATATTTCTAATAATTTCTAATCATTTAGAAATAATACTGATGCACAATTTACATTTTCTTAATAACATATAAAATAATTTATAATACTTTTTCTAATTATTTAATTAAATTATATACTAATATATCTATATGTATTTGTTATTAATATTCTATATATATTAAATATATAATGAAAAAAAAATTATAAATAAGATTAAAAAACTAACGTGGATAACCAAGGTTACCCAACGAGTGGCCCCCCTCTGGGTGACTGCAGTCATATGCCACTGAACGGTACGATTTCACAAACTGTGCCAATATCATAAATATGATCTCTGTGCATCAATATGGTGTTCTGAAGTCGTAAGGCTGGAGTGGCCCACAGGAAATAAAAGATCCGACCGGACAAGGTTGTAGGTTGGGCCAAAAAATTTCGAAAGCCATATGTGGCACAAAATTCATCAACAAGTAAACACAAATTGTCCACTATGGTCCACCACCGATCAAATATAATATGTATTTACATGTATATATGTGTAAGTATATTTAAGTATAAGTTAATTGTAATACATTATTAAACACGTTAAAATTTTAATAAAAACACTAAATTAAATTTTAATACCACCTACCTAGTTGATGGTATCTATCCTGATTGGCCATTATTCATGAAAAAATTTCCCAACCACAAAATCGATTTTTTGTAGCACACCAAGGGAGTATAAGAAAAGATATAGAGGGCACATTCGACATTCTCCAATTTAAGTTCCAAATTATTAGTAGGCCAACACATTCATGGTATAGATCTCAATTAAAAGAAATAATTATTGTTTGCATAATCTTGCACAATATAATAGTTGAATGGAAGGCATGTAATTTACCGACCAGATTACAATCTAGAAATTGAGTACCAAAATACACAACCTATATTCATAAAAAATGAAAACGATCTCCGTTTGCCAACATATTTAGGTCGGGTGAGACTTGAGAGCATTCTGAGATAAGATTAAGGCCAAACAATTGCAGGAAGACTTTGTTCAAAATGTTTGGAACACTTTTCGACGTAACTGAGCTCGCCTTTGTATTTTAAATGCTTTTTTCTTATTTACTAAAATGTATGCGCATTTTTTTGTTGAATAACCATGATGTTCGAAACTACATTGAGCCCGACTAATTTATGGGGCTCGTGCAAAACGACCCCTCCAGATGGACCGGGCAAATCTTGGACCTCAACCCGCGGTCATGACCCCAAAGAATTGTTTGCACCCAATAGGAATTGAACCATTGAACCTCATACTCTTAAGAACATTAAGTCCAAGTCATCCACCACTAGGACAATTCGTTGGATTTTGCATGCGTGTTTTATTTATCTAATAAATCATATTTCTATTTTATAACTATTTTATATTCTTAGTCCCAACGGGTTGCCCTGGTGGTCAAGAATGTCCCCATAAGTCTCCCCCTATAAGATCGAGAGGGTTGTGGGTTCGACTCCCACCAGACGCAGACGTTGGGGCCAGACTCCGGTTTTATGACAAGGCTTGCCCAGTCAGCCGTTGGCCTGGTCCGCCGGGAGAGTCGGCTCGGCGTGACCCCTGTGGACTAGTCGACAAATAGTCGGATACCACCGGTACTAAAAAAACTATTTTATATTCTTTAAATTACTTATTGATTATTTATTTTAAACTGATACTATATATTAGTAGTATTTTGTTAAGGATATTAACGAAATAATAAATAGTTTTAAAAAATTATAAAATAAGAATAGAAATATTAAATAAGAGAAAGAAATTTCCACATATAGTTGTGGAAATTGGCAAAAAGTTCGAAAGGAATAAAATTTTAGTTCGTTATAGTGTGCGAAATTAATAGAATAATAAATAAAGAATAAAAATTTCCACATCGCTGTGGATAGACTAATAGAACATTGGGCTATCTGGTATGTATTCGGACCTAATTACACTGGATGCTGTTTGGTAGACAAAATGGGATAAATTGGGTCAATTGAGCGTTATTCGTATTGGTTCTGTTTCGTCCTTTGTTTGGTACACAAATTAATTATTCCACCGGTCGAACGATAACTCTCAAGCCCGGGATAACTTATCCCTATTTTTGTAGGATTTTGTCTATCCCCTTTCGTCCACCGAGTCTGTTTACCAAATGCCCCTATATCCTCAATATTTACAAGAAAACCAACTATAAAAACCTCATATCTGCCCTAATCTCCCCTTTTCACATCTCTCGCGAACCAGAATCAACAACCCATATCCTCAGCTGATCACCAACTTTTTTATTAGCTGACTCAGAGATTGAGAGTTCTGCTAGTAATGGTGACAATTTAAAGGTGGGGGTTTGTAGGAGTGGAGGGTGCTGTAAAGGGATTCAGAATTTGGAACCATGGGGGAAAGCTGTGAAGTGGGGAGCAAATTTCAAGTTAAATTTGCTCGAAGATTGTTGCAAGGCTTGTAAAGACATGTGCTCGGCTAAAGATGGGCATTGTTCTTGTGATACATGGGTGTTTTGTGGGAATGAGAAGGCCTGTGGGGAGAGATTTGGCGAGGTCGATCTTTTGGCATTTTACTGATATATTTATCTATTGTCATCCTGATCGAATTTTTGATTGTGCATGTGTTCATTTAGAGGTAACATACTTATTTTATTACAGAAGTGGAGAGCAATTGGGAACTTGCTTGTTTTGTCTTTCAGTCTCATGTTTTTGTGGTTTGGGTTTCAAAATATTTGATTGAAGTTGTATTTGTGTAACTGTTACATTCTTCTCTAACAAGTCTCAATCCCATATTACCACACTCTTTCTCTAAACTGGAGCATTGAAGGAAAATTCTTCTCTTATGGGATATTATCAGTGGTGCTTTGCGTTGAACTCTGCTTGTATGTTTGAATGCATGACTAACACTACTACCCCTTCTAATTATATTGGCAATGTTGGTTGAAGAAACAGACAAATGTCCTTGCTCCTGACAAGCAAGGTGCTGGAAGTACAAGTATATGGACTTCAGGCGTCATATTTGGAAGAGGAGAGGTATCTTCTATCCGTAAATTTTTTACTCTATTTGTGTTGGTCTGAGTTACTTATTCTTCTATCCGTAAGCTAAGCATTTGCTTCCTTTGCTTACTTATTCTTCTATTGTCTTCCAGTGTGCGGTTGAACACATTGTCCGTAATGTACAATGTTTAGGAATGTTTTTTCCACATTATCACAGACACGCCATCGGCTATCAAAAAGATTCGAAGGTATGTTATGGGACTCTAAAGTGGCGCAGTAACATTGAGTTGAGTTGGATTGATTCAAGTTCTATTTGGATCCTCTCAAGGATTGTTTGCTACTTATTTGTATAAAGTTGTTTTTAATATGATCATTTTCATATCAGTACTTGAGCAGAACCATGTATTCTTTGTTTGTTTTATAACGATGAAAATGTATCTTTTGTCCTCTTGCAGCTTAGATTCACCATTGAGAGATTCTAAATAACTAGTGGAGCAAATGGATGAGAATTAACTCAAAAGTGTTGCAGCATATTTTAGCTTCACTAGTGTTAACGAGAGGTGATAAAGTTTAGTGCAGTGATTTGGATGGTCTGGTACAATAATTTTTGTCAGTTGTTTTGTTTCTTTATTACAGAGTTATACAAGCAGATGTATAGAATCAAAAGTTTGTCAATCTTTTGTTCCCTGTATTCGTACAGTGGAAAAGAATACTTCACTTTTATATGCACAGGTTTATTTGAAAAAATATATTAACTTTTGAATACACACACAAAGGCATAATGACTTCCTATAGTATAATCAACAATGAACGATTTTAAAGCAATATTAAACTTACACACACCTACTATTTTTTTTAATTTATAATGCTTTCAAAGGTTTTTGATAATTTGGCACACAATTAATGAAATCCCAGGATAACCTGGTTGGAGTACGCAAGTACCAAATGGTGGAGTATTATCTAAACGACTCATTACTAAACGTAGGATAGATAAGAATACACTATGGCATTCTCTTGATTATTCGCGAATCCGTATTACACCAATTTGTGTATCAAACGGATCCTTACTATCTTGATGATTCATTTTCTCTAGAGGGTTCACCCTCAACGACAAATCTCCCTTCGTTTCTCCATTTTATTATTTTTGTTATGGGATCTTTTGAACTTGTTAGGATTCGAGTGTACCGGATCTTAATAGTTAGCACAATTAATAATTTAATTTTTAAATAATTTGCAGTATGTAAAGAAAGCGGTAAAGAGTCCAGATCTAATGCCCGTGGTTCGGGAGAAGTATATTCTCCTTACTCCACTCCGAAATTGGGAGCCCTTATAGCCTTTATTCAATTTTTATGAATTTCCTTGGCTTGTATTACAAGTGTTACACTGTAGAAACCGAACTTTTGGGCAAAACAGTTACCCTAACAATCGACTAAACAATAAACTGCTAAAGATAAGAGATATAGAAGCATATCTACAAGTATAAACCTGAGATCCGAGACTATATCCCTATGTAGAGTATGAATGAAAAATAATGCAAATTTGAAGGATAACTTCAAATTTTCTAACGTAAAACAAGTGTGTTTTACAAGTTAAAATTGAGATCTTTGAAGAAAAACTATTTGAAGAGACTTGAATGCAGATTAGTCGAGAAGTGTGAGTTGAGAGAATTCAAGAAATCACAGATGAATCAGTTTTAAAATAATGAGTTGTGTCGATTTATTTCTGTCTAAGTTGCTTATATATTTTGTGTGGAAGCTATCGTGTCCGTTGATTTAAGTTTGATCAGAGGGTTGGTTGGGAAGTATGACGGACGAGGGATGTCGATTGAGTACCAAACGTTCGGCCACGATTTCGTTGATCTGTTCGAGGGGCAGGTTTTGTGGAGGGCCGCACGATCAAGCTTTATTTGAACGTCTGAGATTGGTGTTCCTTTTCGAGGTGGCAGATAGAATGAGAGCCGTTGGATGTGCCGAACAATCAACGGCTAAAAATGGGCACCGAAGTCGAAGCTGCTAGCTAGAGCGTTTGTTGCCATTGATTTCTCGACGTTTTGAAGATGGATGGCTGAGATTATCCAATTTTTATTGTTTTAAATAATGAGAGTGAATGGTCTAAAGCTATGGTGGCATTATTCTGGCTAGAGACGCCCGGCCAGGCCCTTGGCCCTTCGCGGCGGGCTAACCGGCCCTCCGGGCCGTGGGCTACCCATCGGGTTGTGACGGGTCTTACACGGTTTCGGCGCGGTTCAGACACGGTCGGCCATCCGGGTCAATGGATTTATTTTTTTAATTTTATAATATTTTTTTCATTTCTTGTACCAAAATTATATTAAAAACATTATTTTTATAAATTTTTAAACAAGTCTAAATTTATCAATCTTTATAAAATTACAAATTTTATAAATAGTTGACAA
>JAOWBN010196033.1:0-15239 GCA_028565015.1 Pinguicula moranensis
AATTTGATGAACTGAAGCATAGAAAATTAATTGTGTGAGACATAATTAATGGATTTCGCGAACGGATCGACATCGGGTCGAGATGAATTAATCAGGATTAATTAATTCAATGACTAGAACATGAGAAGAAAAAAATGTGGTCTCGGTTGGACCGACCCAAATACAGGGCTACTGGGCTCTATTTAAAATCTAGCCCAGTCCAATTTATGGCTACTCGACTCGATTAAATTGAGCCCAATACTCAAGGTGTAAATCCTGATTAATTCGTGAATAATTCACAAGTGTGACTGATTTTTTGGTCGTTTCTCTCTTCTCCCAATCGTGAACCTTCCATCATGATTTCTCTATCGCAAAATCACGCCATCGTCGAGGAGATCGCCAACGCCTGGGTCTAGCTGACCTATCTTCGATTCCATTGAGGAGTGCATTTGGTAGAGGCCTCACAATTTGGAGGCTACCGTGTCCGAGGAAACCACTCGAATTTTATCAAATCGCCGGAAAGGTAGTTTCTTTTTCCGATCCCTAGCCTTAGATGAAGCACGTGCAAGTTAGGAAAAAAACACAATAAAACCAAATAGCCATAACAACATTTCCAAAAAATTAAACATTAGAAATCCGCATCTAAGTTAACAAGGGTTTACATTGCTCTCATAGACAAGAGTTGTAGCCCATTGTTTAAGACATTTAAAGTTCACAACTAAACTAAAAAGAGGCTACATCAATGCCCTAAAATAGGTCCATGCCATACACAAAAGATATACAAAATTTGAGTTCATAAAGGCAAGAAACCCCCTTGGATAAATCTGGAGTCGCCGGAGCTCCTCCTTCTTCTCCATGGCTCATCTCCAAGTGCTGGTACCTTGTACCCCGGATCCTGGAAGGATTTCGTCCCATAATGGTTTGATGGGAAGAATTGGTATGTGATTCCAGGGTGAGACATCTCAGAATCGTTCTCCTTCAGAGAGATAGAAAGAATTAATCCACGATTTCCAGGGAAAATGTTCCCAGAATGGGAAACATTCCTAGAGTTTCAACCCCTCCCAAAATGAGTTCTGTTACTTATCTCTCGAAAGATATGCAAGAAAGTTAGCCTCCTCGTAAAGCTTTGACTGAGTTAGCCTCCTTTATAAGCTTTGAATAAGATATTTTCCGAGCGTGAGGGCAAATCGGTATTCTACACTTTACTCTGTAGTTTTCCCGCCAAAACAGATATGTGGCGTTAAGATTGGAGATGCGACTTGAATATCTGGGGTCACGGCCTTGTAATCAAAATCTTGTTATTTTATGGGTTTTTTAGGGTCTTTTTCCTCCCTTTTCTCCCAAAGGCATTAAGTGACCTGAAATTACAAAAGGAAGAGAAATGGGCAATAAAAGTGTGTCCCCCTATCAATATTGAGCTAAATTAGACCGAAATAGTCTACATAAAATAGGTATAAAATCGACAATCACTATTCCTGAGTCCCCTGAACAGTTATTGATAAGCTGATAGCCAAAACCGTAGTTGCAACTTTATCTGGTCAAGTGATGATTCGCTGCCAAATTCTGCATCAAAGTGAATTGCATTTCTCTCTTTCAAGATTATCCATGTTGTTACCTTTCATACAAATTTCCATAAGTCTGCCCCTGTGTTGCCCCTGATCAGTCCCATGTGAATGTTAAACTGTCTCTTTATATCATTATGACCAATGTAGTTTAAGTTGAACCATGCATACAAAGCTGACCACAATTCATATGCATTGCCACAGACCAAGAAGATATGGGATATTGTTTCATCTTTTTTGCCACAAAATACACACCTTCGCTCCACTCTGTTTATGCATACCCCGCGTCCCACCCAATTGTCAGTGGAGGGGATTTTTAGCTACATCAAACGCCAAGCAGATGTTTGAATCCTTTTGGGAGGGAATTTGCACCATATTTTTGCTAACTTCTTGTTTCATCACTTGCATGGCCACTAGTGGCCGATAGTATCTCATATGCAGACGCAACCGTGTATCTCCCATAAAAGTGGCTAGTCCACAACCATATATCCAATTCTTGTGACTATGCGTTAGCCGCAGGCAAAAGCTGAATCAACTCCAAAAGTTAATTTACCTCAGATGCTCTTAGAGGACGTCTGAAATTCAGCATCTAGGATGTGTGTCCTAGGCATGATGAGCACATGACTTCCAATGTGTCATGTTTTTATGTGTTCAGTTGATATAGGCGTTGAAATCTTGTGGCTAGACATCCTCCTCCAAGCCAATCATATTACCATAAGAGAGTTTTGTCACCTGCTCCCCTGACTATGTTGATTCTATTGTTTAGTCACTGATCCTTGGAAGACTTCCATATGTCTAGCCAATAACTTCAAACTACTTCAGGCATAGTGATGAGATTCCAGTCACCAAGGTGATCTCAACCATGAAGATACTTAGAGTACATGACTTTGCTCCATAGACTTTGGAATCATTTCTCAATTGCCACAACCATTTGGACAGTAAAGCCTTGTTCATTGTCAACACATCTTTGATCCCTAGTCCACCATCCTGTTTTGTTTAGCACAAGTTTGTCCAACTTATCTAGTATATAGGTATGCTGGAGGAATGCCTCTATCTCCATATGAAGGTGCTCAGAAGACATTTGATAGCCAAAATCACCTGCTTAGGTTCTTGGAACATGGATAGAAAATAAGTTGGCAGTCAAGAGAGAACAGATTTTTTCAGGGTGATTCTACCAGCAAAAGCTAGCAGTTTATCGTCACACTTCTTGATCCTATTTTTGATCACTTCTAATACCGTTTCTCACATTCTTCCTCATCTTGTATTATCACAATTTGGTAAACCAAGATAGATAAAAGGAAGTGCAGAGGACTTGCATTGCAGTACACTGGCAAATCTGTTCATAGATTCATTCCTTATGTTCACACCGAATAGGCTCCTTTTCGCAAAATTGATGGACAAGCCTGAGATTAGTTGAAAATTTCTAAGTGTGCCCTTCATCACTGAGATGTTTGCCAGGTTTCCTTTGGTCATTACCAGCGTGGTCATCTGCATATTAAGGATGGGAGATTATAGGTTCTCCCATCTTTATTCCAGAGAGCCTACCAAGAGTGACAACCTTCTTCAGCAAAATGTTTAGTCCTTCACCCATAACTAGGAAGAGGAAAGGAGATAGTGGATCTCATTGTCTAAGGCCACGATACATCTTGAATACTCCTGCACTACTACCATTCACCAGAACTAAAACATACGGGGTAGACACGCACTCCATCATCCAACCTATCCAAATTCAGAAAAAACCAAGTTTATGCAGCATGGCTGTTAGAAACTTCTAATCTACAGAATTATATGCTTAGAAATAAATCTTGAACAAGACCACTGGGTTTTTTAGTCCTTTTCATCGATTGTATTGCTTCATTTGCTATCAGGCATCCATGTATTCATGCTGTTTGATTCTCCAAGATTACTTTGTGTATCACTTGCTTTAGTCTGTTCGCCAGTAGCTTTGAAAGAATCTTATATCCACACCCTACCAGGGAAATAGGTCAAAAATGTTGTATCTGAAAAGGACAGGATATCTTATGGATCAAAGTAATGAATGAGTTAAGTCCCATTGACAAACATCCTTCCTTATAGAAGCCTTTGATGAATGTGATGAAGTCCTGCTTCATTGCCTCCCAGTGTCTCTAAATAAACAAGAAAGAATCCATCTGGTCCAAGGTTTTTATTGGCCGCACAACTCCAAATTGATGCATGTATCTCAGCTTCAGAGAAGTTAGAGGTGAGGTAGGCATTGTCTTCAATCAAGAGTGTTGCTTCTGGCAGAGTATCCAGTGTTGGGAGATTCCAATTCTTAAAGGAGAAATGTACTGAAAGTTAGTTTGTAATACCCTCATTTACTCTCATAACATCTTTTGTCCATGTACCATCGGAATGTCCTTTGATACTATTTAGCCTCATGTTTACTTTCACTTTTGCATGAAAATATCTTGTGTTGCAGTCACCTTCATGAATCCATTTAGAGCGAGATTTCGGGTACAATATAAACCCTTTATGAACAAGTGAATGTTGTAGCTTACTCCAGGCGTCTTGCCTACCTAGCCTATCCCCTTATGTGGGACTTTTGATCTTAACCACTTTGTCAAAATTGCTTAACAGAGCTTTAAGAGTATCGTTCACTCCACCTGTCCAAATACTTGCTTATTCCAAGTGTTGAGCTTTACACTATCCTCCATGTAATACATAGACGTAATGTCCATTCACCATCAAGGACCCCATTCTTGTCTAACGAAGTTTGCAAATCCCTCTGCCGTCTCCTAGTAGTTCAGAGTTTTTATAGCTTTAGGTCCCCAGTAATTTCTTTCACCATTAGAAGTATCAGCCTGTGATCTGATGCTGCTTGGTCCAAACCAATATGGTGTGTGTTAGGTCACTGTTGTAACCAAGAATCAAATAGTAAGAACCTGTCTAGTCTGCTGCATCCGGAACCTCCCCCAGAGACACAAGTATAATGAAACCTCTGTAGAGGGAGATCTCTAAGTTCAGACTCCACTATGAATTGTTCGAACTCTCTCATTTCTACAACTGCCATTGGAGCATTACTATGGCGCTCATCGCTAGTCTTGATGGCGTTGAAATATCCTATGACACACCAACAATACCTGAAGTCCCTCGAGACCACATTGTGAATAGATTCCCATAACCTTCTCTTAAAACTCAGCTGGCATTTAGAGTAGATGTTTAGAATATTCACCAGAATTTCCTTCTTCCCCACAGACCCACCCTCAATGCCTAGTAACCCTTCCTATGACCACAGCTCACCCGCCTGAATACTCTTCACTGCCAAATGCTTAGAAGACCACCAACGTTGTCTTCAGCTCCTCTATAACACCAATCAAAATCATTGTTTGGCCATATTTGACTACATAGCCACCTGTTAATTTATGCTAACTTTGTTTCGTGCACACATACGAATTCAACCTTTTCCTTGCGTATCAGTTTCCATAGCTTCGTTCTCCTTCTCGCCATGCCCAATCCACGAATATTGTATGAGATTATTTGCATTAGTGTGAAAATGCTTTCATCCCTGTCTCCAAGTTGTACTGCTGATTATTATGTGTGCCATCTCTTTCCCCCATGTAGTCTAGGCAGTGTATCAACTCTTCTATTGAGGAGTTTGGTATGGCACTCAATTCAATAGCCAAATTTGATATATGTTGACATATTTGCAAATGAACAAAGTTGGACAAGTAATAAAGTTATGAAAACGAGTATCGAGGCACGAGAATTGTATGTTGGTAAGCACCAAAATTGGTAAGCTTTAAACAATTTGAACAAATGATAAGTTGGTGGGTTGTTAAACTACTAACTAAACATGAACATAAATAACATAACAAGATAATGACACTATTTTGAGTGTTTTTAAGTTTAATAAACTAAATATAAATTGTAACTTCACTTGGATAAGAAATTTAGGGCGATTAATTTCGCCACTTGGTGTCCTTGGAAAGCTTCTTCCTTAATTTAACCTTTGAATCATTTATCTATTTGTCTACCGAATTTTCCT
This sequence comes from Pinguicula moranensis, assembly GCA_028565015.1. Classification (NCBI taxonomy): domain Eukaryota; kingdom Viridiplantae; phylum Streptophyta; class Magnoliopsida; order Lamiales; family Lentibulariaceae; genus Pinguicula; species Pinguicula moranensis. Next base: position 5,548 of record JAOWBN010196033.1, read on the forward strand.
GTTTTAGTTGCTAAGAGAGTCATGTGAGGCAAAAAGAAGGAAAGCCATGATGGGAGGGAAGTTCCTCCGGGCATTGGATTCTCTCTCGAGTAATAGCAACCCTCTCACAATATATAAGCATTTATCCCTCGATCTCATACTTGAACATACCGAAGCCATTAAACTTAGTAAATCCTCTCACGGTAGCATTAATCCCATAGACATTCTCATGCTATGAAAATTAACATTAGTTTTACCAAGTGTAACGTAGTCTTTGTCTCTCGACCTCCAATTATGCTTAGTGAACTCACAAATGTTAGTCAAACACATGCAAGTTAGAGATAAGGCACGACAAAACCAAATAATATCAACGAATTCCCAAAGAGGTAACATTCAAAATAAACTTTCAAGTTCACCAAGTTGGTGGATCAACATACAAACAAGACAATTCCTCTAAATGAACAGTGGATCCCGCCCTGCGTCCTGCAAGAACAGTGCCTGAATGTCACTATTCATCATCTTTTCAATGATTTCGGCCATGGAAAATGCCAGTGAGTAGCTCTCCTTCACTCATCCCTGACGTCCCCTCCCCGGGGCTGCCTCTTCAACCCCTTTCCCCTTTCCTTTCCCCCTTCCCCTTCATCTTTAGTATTATATAACCCACCATTCCCGGGATGGCAGAGTGGATTATCCCCTCTCGACAAGCTAAAGTCCTTATGAGAGCATTTATCAAGGCTGGAAAGGCACCAGCCTTCGACTCCTTCCCTGTGCTACCTTCACAGAACCCGCTCTTAGTCCACCAACATCTCAGGCTGCACATATTACCGGAGAAGGAGACACATCCTGATAAATGTGCGAACATTAGTTTCTACATTACTAATTTCCCTACAGGATGTGACGTAGATCAATTACATAGTGCTTTGAAGCGGCAAGGCTCAATCCAAGACATATCTATCGCTCAAAAATAGAGCAATAGAGGATTACCCTTTGGCTTTGTGGAGTACTCAGATGTAGACGATATTGAGCTGTTACTACTCAAGCTCAACAATACCTGATTTGGCTTCTACAGATTACAAGCAAACCGTGCTCGATATCCAAAATCTAATGGTCACAATGGTCGCCATGAGCCTAGGAGGATGAATGGAGTGCAAATTATGGGGCCATTTCCCAAAACACAACCTAAAGGGCTATGGATGAGTAAATTGCTACAAGGTGCAGCCTCGAATATGATTACTCTAGGTGCTGATAAGCCTGAATCATCCTCTAAGCAGGATGTTCAAGCTCTGAGTAGCTGCGAAGAAGCCTGGTTAGAACGAAGTTATGTAGGAGTACTAACCAACACTGACCGTATAGGTGAGATTCAAATAGCTCTGAAAGCAGTCAGCTATCTAAATATTGTAGCGAGCACACTTGGGGCTGGCATGATCCTATTGTAGGAAGATGAACCTTTAGACCTTGGCAATCTGCTTCTAAATGATAAGTTATGGTTAGCCAACTGGGTGCAGGATATAAAACCATGGTCTGTAGATGTCCCGAAGATCAACAGCTTATGTCTGGTTCAAGTGTTTGGTCAACCACTGCTAGCCCGGTCTGTATTTAATCTAACTGCTATAGGCAATAAGCTAGGCAAGTTGATACGGGTAGAGAATATTACTTTGTCCAAACAAGAGGATTGAGGGTATCTTTGAGGGCCTGAATGATAAAATCATAGATACTGATTTGGAGAAAGATCTATTAATGAGACCAACTAATCTTGAAGTGAGACTTACACGAGCTTTAACACGGAACAAAAGTGAGCACGGACAAATATTCCCCACATGGATACTGGGTTGACTCAGCTGGTGGCCCCCATCCCTATCAGAGTTGAGTAGAATGATGACAGAGTCAACTAATGCAAAGGTTGCAAAATCGGATCAATGGGAAGACAGCATTAAGATGGTAACAGAAACACCTTTAGACTTACCTGATACTACTTTAAAAGCAGAATCTGAGTCTTTGGTAGTCAATAAGACGAGGATGATGCATAGATCTACTACACTGACAGTGATGCATGGTATTGACCTGGGAACATAGCTGAGCAGGACTCTGACATGGTTCCTAATAAGGTTGCTTTCATGGCTGAGAAAGAGTTAGACTATGTTGAAACTGTGATTGAGTAGGAGTTGGACTATGTTGAAACTGTGATTGAGAAGGAGTTGGATTGTGTTGAAACTGGTAATGAGAATGAACATGACACTTTAGCTGGTGATCTAAAAGGAAAATCAGAATCTGCTGCTAAGGAAGTAGCACCAAGACCACAATGAGACACCAACTTGCATGAGGAGGCTACACTACCTAGGGAGGAAGTTAACACATCCAGAGCCCCAACACATAAAGAATTCCCCCTTCTTTCCCGGGTGGACACTTTATATAGAAGCCCTACTAATCAGAAGGTGGGATACTCGAAACTCAGAAGCTCAAGACCAAAAACAAGAAACAAAACAAGGCGAGACAATGATCCAGATAGAGAAAATAATCTTGCTACCTTAGTTGATTAGCTAGACTTATTATCTGTACAAGCCTCGGTTAGCCCCCCCTCTCCCTCTGCCTCCTTGTAGTGATCCATTACACGAGGACGCAGACTTCATAATGAGGATAGGGAAGCAACTGGGTATCTCCTACGAATCATGCCCTAATGAAGCAAGAGATTTGTTAATAGGTATCAATCAGCAGCTGCCTCTTGGAATTAAACCTCATAGCCCATTGAGTAAAGAGACATCAGGTTCCTTATGAAGTTACTCACCAGTAATGGAAGGGGACTATGTGCTCATGGAAGAAGAGATAGACTCAGACAGCTCATCATAAAGCAAAGACCTAATTTTATTAGCATTCAGGAAACAAAGATGGAATAGGTAGATAAAAGGTTTTGCGCATCACTATGGATTGACTCGAATTTTGATTGGATATACAAGAGTGCTAGAGGACAGTCAGGTGGTTTGATATGTATTTGGGAGATCAACAAATTTCAAAGACATAATATAATTGATAGAGAGAGTTTTGTAGGTACAGCAGGTATCTGGAAGGAGGATGGAATGATCTCAAATATGATCAATGTATACGGACCAAATGACAGAACACTAAAACAACATCAGTGGAGAGAGTTGATGGAATTTAATCAGGGAAAAGATCATGAGAAGTGGTGCCTCATGGGACACTTTAATGCTATCCTAGAGCAGTGGGAAAGAAATAGTACTGCGCTACACTCAAACACACAGGAAATGACTTAATTCAGAGAATTTATATCAGGGATGGAATTATATAATCTCATAATGTTAGGGAGAAGATATACTTGGTATTTATCTTCACTACGGGCTATGAACAGACTTGAAAGATTCCTTGTTAATGATCAGTGGCTAGAGTCTTCACAGAATCAATGGGTTCAATTAGGGTTGGCCAAGGAGGATTCGGACCACTGTCCAGTCTGTCTTATGAATAAAAATCAAAACTGGGGTCCCAAACCACTTCAGGTCCTGAATATCTGGCTGCAGGATAAAGAATATAATGACCTCGTCATAAATATATGGAGCAACACTGGCCTGCAAGGCTATGCTAGTTATAGGTTCAAAGAAAAGTTTAAAGCAATCAAGAAAGGTATCAGAAGGTGGAATACGAATGCCCAAAGAGACTTAAATAAAGAACAAAGAGAGCTCCGTTTAGAGCTGGACAGGATAGCCCTGGGAGCAGAACAAGATAATGTACCTGCACAAGTTTCTGTGAATATTGATCATGTACTGTCACTCAATGAGCGCCTCTTCACAGTGACCAAAAAATTGATTAGCACCATGTACCAAAAATCAAGACTTGCATGGCTGCAGCAAGGGGATGCTAACCCATCCTTCTTCCACAGATACATCAACAGCAATAGACAAAGAACCTCAATCCATGGCATTTGGGAAGGGAATAGATGGCTAGAGGAAACTGATGAGGTGAAAGGATGTTTCAGGAAACACTTTGCTAATAGATATGCAGAAACATTCCATAATAGACCAAAGGTGACCAATGCATTTTTCCACCATCTCTGCTGCACAACAAGCCTTCCTGACATCATCTTTTGAGGAAGCAAAAATACTTGAAGCAATAAAGAAATATGGTAGCAGCAAAAGTCCAGGACCGGATGGTTTTAATTTTTATTTCATTAAGCATTTTCTCCCTATAATGAAAATTGACATATGCCTATTATTCTCTGAATTTTACAGGAACTGCTCATTAGCAAATGGGAGCAATGCGGCTCACATTACTTTTATTGCTAAACAGAAAGAATTAACGGAAGTGCAATACTATAGACCAATCACCCTTATAGGAGCTATGCCCAAGATCATAGCTAAAGTACTAACCAACAGAATGAGTGAAGTACTTCCAAATCTGATTTTTGTCCAATAGATGGGATTTATGAAAGTTAGAAGGCTAGTTGATGGGGTAATGGTGTCAAATGAGGTAGTAGATGTGACTAGGAAACTGCACAGTCAAGTTTTTATCCTCAAAATCGATTTTGAAAAGGTTTTTGACACACTCAATTGGAGCTACTTAACAGATGTAATGCTCAAAATGGGATTGCCACTTTGCTGGATATGGTGGATCAAAGCCTTTACTAGAGTCCTCACCAGCCTTAGTCTTAATCAACGGAAGTCCTACAACAGAATTTTACCCCTCAAGAGGCTTAAGGCAAGGTGATCATTTATCCCCTCTACTATTTCTTATAGATGCTGAGGGACTATCCAGGAAAATCAGCAAGACTGTGGATCTGGATTTGTTAAAACCTTTGTATATTGGCAGAAACAGGGTGCCCATATCTCATTTACAATATGCGAATGACACCATATTATTTGGTCAAGCCTCATGGGAAACAATAAAAATGTAAAGAGTTATCCTGCATAACTATGAACTGGTGTCATGACTGAAAATCAACTACAAGAAGACTCATTTAGCAGTGAATGTACCAGACCAGACTCTGATGGCAATGGCTGATCACATGGGATGTCTCACTGGAACTACCCCATTCAAATACCTAGGCATACCCATAGGAGCTAATCCCAAGAAATCACAGACGACACCAATTCTGTACAGGATCCTTAAAAGACTTGCCACTTGGGAACATAAATACATATTAGAGAGAGGTAAGTTGATCATTCTCAATGTTGTGTTGAATGCCATCCCCTCTCATTATTTTGGCTTCTACAAAGTACCCCCAACCGTTATTAAACATCTAAATAGAGTAATGAAAAACTTTCTATGGGGAAATACTATGGAGAGAAGAAAGGTCTGCTGGGTCTCTTGGAAAAATGTACTCACTCCCACTGTCAGATGAGGTTTGGGAGTGAGGGACCCCTTGGCTGTTAATGAGTCACTACTGGGAACATGGGGAGAACGGTTGCTTCAAAGTGAATCAAACCTGGCTTATACTATCATCAAATCAAGATATGCAAAGAAAGGAAGGCTAACATTAGGGACTCTTCAGGAACTAAAACCAACAGAGTCAAATCAAAGGCATAGAAGAATAGCAAGAACCTATGCATCTGCTTGGTGGATTGGACTTCAGAAAACATTGTCTTCCACATGGTTCAATGATATGTGCAATATTCAAGTTGGAGATGGAGAAGGAATTCTTTTTTGGACTGATAATTGGTGCACTTCTATGACTTTTGCAGATAGGTATCCTCGTTTATATAGAGTTGCACTGCATAAAGAAGCTACAATTGCCAAGTCAAGTAAATGGGAGGGAGACAGATGGATCTGGGAATGGAGGTGGAGAAGGTATATGTTTAGCAATGAACCTACTGCACAATCTACTAACACTCCTGCAGGACTTCTCCCCTATGCCACAAAAAAAAAGACAAGTATCAATTTATAGGGAACACAAATGCCTCATATACTGCAAGTGAAGCTTATAAGATAATCTACTCTAACACACAACCAGCCTACACTTAAAGTGAAATACAACTCTTGCAGCTGGTCTGGAATCAGTTTGCCCCCAAAACGATCAGTATATTTGCGTGGAAGTTAATACAAAACTCTATCCCTACAAAGGCTGCTCTACGGGCCAGAAGAATGATACATGAAGATCAGGACATAAGATATACGCTTTGCCACAATGTAGGGGAAACAACTGAACATTTATTTTAATCATGCACTTTGACAGCCAAGATATGGGATCACCTACAAAGATGGTTGGAAATCAACAATGCCACGCTAGTGGAAAATACTCTACAATGACTATCCCTATAGAATTTCATGGAGCTAAAGTCGGTTGCTGCAAATAAGGCAGCCTCGATATCTATCTGGCTGGCCACTGCCTGGACAATTTGGAAGGGCAGAAACAAACTTCATTTCACAACAGTTGATGCAAACATACCCCAACTGTTAAACAACATTCAATGCCTAACCTGTCAATGGATAAAGGTTGTGAGAGGGATGCATCTATTTCCTTACTCTTTGGCAGACTGACTGATGACTCCTCTGGCTTGTATGGATTTCAAGTAGACTGAGATATCCTTTTAGCTGCAGTCTAAAAATCAGCAATAGATGGCCAATTTTTTCCAGAAGGTACATTACTGATTCAATTTGCCTTACTTGTTCCATTGCCAGTGATGTTTTAGATTGCAGGAAAATCTAAACAGAAATTACTGACATAGCATGCAGAGGCTGAAGTAAGAAGGGCGTATACACAAGCAGACAGCCTAAAAGGAGAAACAGTTTGATAACAAGAAAGACACAATATCAAACTCACCAATCACCTGTACACCGAAGCATAACTAACAGTTTTATCTGATATCTAAAACTATTTATTGTTCCTTAAAGTACTTGCAGGTGGGGGACTTCAGAACACGAGAAAGGAGAAGCCATTCGCAGGCTGAACACATGAGAAATAACACTTTCAAAGGTCTCCTTGTGACCTAGATGCGGATGTACTTAGTTGGGAAACCTAAAGTTCTAGACTAGAGAAAACCGAAAGATTTAGTCTGACTACAGGCAGACTTGCAGCAGGTTCCATGAGCTTACAGAATGGAGACAAGGGATTAAATGAGGTGACAACAATCACATGACTAGGATGCTATAAGGTGAATCGGTTGAGCTATGCTAACTACCACAGTAAAGACTCCTGTAACCATACTTGTATGGCGGCTTGCATAATTGAATATCAACGGGTCACTACTGCAGTAGTCATTAAGTCTTTACTTATTGGACTACAGCAGCAATCTCATGATTTCGATACTATAAGGTGAGCAGGCAGAGCTGGGGGGTTTGGCACAGTAATGACTCTGTAGTCTACATGGCAACCTACGTAGCTAAGAGTCATTTGATCAATGATGTGCATAGCCCCCTTGGCTACTCTACACTATTCCAAGATGCATCATGTATTTTGTTTTATTCTTTGATTTTCCTTAATACTTTCTTATCTCTTGTAAGAAAGGTTTGTACATACTCTTTTATTATTAATTAATTTTTGACTTAACAAAAGAAAAGGTTCACCAAGGGTTATATCATGCCCTAGAAAAAGGTTCTAGCCCATGCTCAAGGGACGGGCTTCACAAAAACACGCATAAACTAAGTTCATCTTGCTCGAAAATATAAGAGAAACAAGAAACCCCTTGTGAATAGTAGCTCTCGGATGAGAGCTCTTGTTCCTTCCTCCAAGATTCCCTTGTCCGATTCCAAGTCCAAGAATGATAGATGAGATGACTAGATGTCAAGGGAGTATTTAATGTCTTGAGGGATAGCTTCCATTGGAATCTTAGAGCCAAATTTAAGGGCAAAATGGCAGCCTACAATTTCTTATGCACTTAGGGTTTTTCGCTTTCCAACCATCATGCACTTGTGGTTTCCAAACTGGAGTTGCGGCTTGTAAATTTGTGGTCACAGTCTTGCTATTCGGATCATTTATCCTCTATTTCTCAGTTTGTGTACACATTCATCTAATCCTAGCAAAACACGAGAAAATAGATATAAAATGCATCTTTAACCCTCGAAGATAAGCAGGTTTCAAGTATAAAAGTCACCATTAAGTTGGTACAAAACCATCTTATCAATATAACTTCAGAGTTGAGAGGTTGTATCTCATTTCCAATGTTTTTACTCGTCTTTCCTTCATCTCCCAAGGTTATACACAAAGGTGCTCGAATCCTCTTTGAGTGTTCTTGAAGCTTGGTGGCTGAGTCCACATCTGTTATTGTTGGCAGGTAGTTTTCTTTCCTCTTCGTCACAAGTGAGGTCGATGACAGTTGTAGAAGTAGTATGATTGTAGAACGGATCAGAGCTCTGTGAAGAATTGTCATAACCTTCGTGTAGAACTGAATTACCACTTTGCTCTAGGTTGCGCTGAAGGTGCTATTTTTTATTTCATCCATGCTCACCAAAGGAAAATTTGTGAAAGTTCGTAGGCCCACTTTTGCATGCTGGTACCAATAGAGTCGTGAATCAACCCAAGATAGGTGAGGACAGTGGCTTCATTGCTTCAATCACTGCCTTGTTGTTATTGGACACGTCCTTCTGGTTTGTGTCTTTTGCTAACGTGTCACTGGGTTGCTGTGAATTAACTAGTGACAAACTTCTTGATGCCTCGCCTTGATTGGATTCTCCATTTTGTGGCCTACCTCTGATTCCATGTTAGCATTCAACAAAATGGCGGTTGTACTATGTCTAGTTTCCTACCAAACTAGGCTGGAACCATCTAGATTAGGCTATTGAGATAGATCCAAAATCCTATGAGGATCTATGAATGATTTTTCCCTATCCTCCATCCTCTCTAACGGTTGTATTTTTGCCTCATAATTTCCCCTTCCAACAACTAACCGTTCGGCATTTTCTAACTAGCTTCCGTCATCCGATGAGATGTTCCTGTTTCGATGAGTGCTTTTGTATCTTGCATTATGTTGTTTAATTTTATCGTATTTCCAGCTTCAATTTGCTTCAAAGCTGACCATTCGTCATCGGGAGGTTTCCTATATTCACTCTATTTTTTACAGACTCCTTCCTGTGTACGTCTTCCCAGAATTGGGAAATCTTTGTCGTGTTCTTCAGCCACATGTATGTTGAACTTCTCATAATCATTACTATGTCGGTGTTTGATTGATCAGAGTATTGGAATCGGTGAGGATTTGAATTCTGCCATACTGCATCTTGAGTTGTTTCTCAGTCTTCTCATCCATGGTATAGACTATAGAACGAATCTGAATCAAAAGAACGAATCTAATGAAAACGAATATTCAATACCTGATTGATGTGGAAGCGTATCTGGATCGTAATCTACAGGACTGAAATAATCACGTTGAAGAGGATATAAAAGTCTCTTTAGAATCCACGAACCAAATCTCCTCCCTGAGGGTGATTGGGAACAAGCCAAAGAAAACTTATATTTTGTAGTTCTCAACGCATGAGATTTGTGAGCGAGTCATTGTATTAATCTCTGTAGGCACATAGCCTTTATATAGATATTTAACTGGGTAGTTAGACGGGCTTGTGGTTATGTGGACTTTAGGTTTAATAATTAAATGAATTAATTAATTATTAATCCAACAGCTCCCACTCGGCCTTGTAGGCCATATCATCCCACGTCTTAGCACACTTAAACACTCGGCCACATAGACCGTGTATTGTCATGCATCTAACTTATAAGTTTCCTCTTGTTTCATACGAGAAGTGGTTCGTGCGACCTTGTTGTAACTAGTAGTGTCATATTA
>JAOWBN010196044.1:0-15238 GCA_028565015.1 Pinguicula moranensis
CTCTAGAGGGTGGACATTTGAACACCTCAAAGGAAGGAGCCTACTTGCAAGGATTGGAGATTCTTCAAGAGGTATAACCTTTTTGAACTCCCTTGAACTCTAAGTTGTGCAAATTAGCAAAGATCTATAGTCAAAAGATTTCTGAAATTTTTGTTATGCATACTTAACTCACACTTATGTTTGCGCTTCCGCACGTATTTTGCATAATGACACGTAGTATAGCTTCCGGAGATCTTACACCTAAGGCACTCCCAGAGTAGCGGAATGAGCAGATCAGCCCACTTCGTATGGATGAGAGGAACATAAAGATCCATGAATAGCAGGCTTCACATCTTATATCTTGCCAAGCTTCTGCGTTTTGACGACAGGATTGGCTTTCGCTATAGCTTCTTGATCGGCAGCACGATAATTGGAAGGGCAATCATTTTGTCAGAGTACTGATGAACAGAGCATCAAACATGACCGTAGTCCACACAGACAATTAAGGCCTATCAAACTGATGCAGAAGATGTTTGGTCTAATGCAAGTCTCAGCTCCGACGAGGCAGACTTCTTCTTAGGGGCAATTGCAACATCGGGATCCTTCCATTATGAGGTAGAGTTGCCATTTACAAGACTTTGTGTAGATCTAATTAAAATAGATCTAATAGTTAAACTAAATACGAATAAATCATATTTTTAATAGGGAAGTGTATAGAACCATAATGTTCCGGTTGATAATATCATGAACACGATTAGGAGTCTACCAGAGTTTTCTTGTAATCCACATACTTAGATCAATCCACATACTTAGATCTCCGTCTTCAGAGATGGTAGGGTAGCAATTTGAGAGAAATTGTATATATATTTCTGGTCTTAACACATGAGAATAAGAATTTTGGAATCAGTAAATAGGCTTACTGAATGCTTTATTTATGGGAAGAAATTAGTGTTTAGTAATTAATGTATGATTACATAATTACCATAAATCTAATTAAGTAATATAATCTTACTATATACCTTTCTCGGCCTTTTGGCTAAGATCAAGTGAAGTAATATAATCTTACTATAATTAGAATTCTTAATATTAGGCAATTAACAAATAATTATTATAATTAATTAAAATAAATATATTTATTATTTTTATCTAACGACTCCCATTCGACTAAATAAGGCGTATTACAAAATATAATTTTCAAAATCTTAATGTTACTTTTGGGACCAGATAGCGAAAATGATATAGCGCACGAAAACTTATCGCACGAAATACACGAAAATGGCTCAAATGACCAAAATATCCTCGTGTTAAACACTGACACAAAATTTAATACAAGCCATTTTGTGCGTTCGTGCACTGCTTTTCGTGCGCTATATCATTTTTAACCAGATAGCCCACACAAGTATCTGTGTCGACTACAATGCCGACCGCCAGAGTTATGACCGCTACAATGCGGCTTTGCCACACAAGCATTGTTTTATTGACTGCTACAATGCGGCAGAGTTATGGATTGCAGTGTATAATTGGTTTGGCTTGCAATATGAAGCGGAAACAGAGATCCAAAGTCACTTTGAAAAGCATTTGGCACTGGCGGTCGGCAAAGAAGGGAAAGAGATATGGCGTGCTGTTTGGGAAGCAGTGGTGTGGTATCTTTGGTTGGAGAGAAACGCAGTAAGATTTGATGGCGAAACAGCTGCGACAATCCCTTTAGAATGGGTGCAACTCAATGTCTGGGCATGGATACAAGCTAGAAATCTGCAGTTTGCTGGCATCTCTTTGGGAGAGTGGATGCGACTCCCTTGGCTGTGTTGTAAAATTTTACTTATTAGACGATGAATCCGTGGCTACTGTGATGGATTGAAACTGTAAACCTGGTGATGAACTAGCTGGACTGTGACTTCTGTACTTTTTGGCCATTTGGCTAGATTAATGAAATTTTAATTACAAAAAAAAAAAAAAAGTATCTGTGTCGACTAGAGTAGATCTCCACGTATACGCTTAGCAGCTCAGCCACGTATGACTTGACATGGTAACGTGGAAACTGGTCTCTCGGTGACGGATAAACATACCGCCGTATATTTTAGCAACATCCTCGGATTGCGGCAGAAATCTAATAAACGGCTCACAAAAATGTCAGGCGTCACCCTCGCCGTATCTCCTCAGCCGCCCGATCAGATCACCTCACAATCGCTGGAGACATCAACCTCCACCTCCCGCAGCCGCGATCCCGCGGCGACCGATCACACGAGCAGCAGCGTGATGGGCTCCCTCCGTGTGATCGAGCTCCAACTTGTGGCCTTCATCATGGTCTTCTCCGCCAGCGGCCTCGTCCCCCTACTCGACCTCGTCTTCCCGGCCATGGCTTCCGCCTACATCCTCCTCCTATCGCGATTCGTCTTCCCGTCCCACCGTAACACCCACCGCCGCGACTCACCGGAGATATTCAGGGGAAGTCGGTGGTTCCGTATCTACGTGATGATCGGGACCACCGTGGGACTGTTCCTTCCCCTAGCTTACGTTCTTGGCGGATTCGCGAGAGGGGACGATCACGCCGTCCGTTCCGCGACGCCGCATCTGTTCCTGCTATCGTTTCAGATCCTGACCGAGAACGTCATCAGCGGCCTGTCGCTGTTCTCCCCGCCGGTGAGGGCGCTCGTGCCGCTGCTGTATACTGTACGGAGGATTTTCATTGTTCTGGATTGGATCAAGGATGTGTGGATCAACAAGGTTCTGCCTGCAAACGCTGAATTACAAGTAATATTTAGTCAATAAACCGGCTCTCTGTGCTCTTCTTCGTTTGGTGTGGGACACTTTGTAATACGAATTTGATTTGTTTTCTGTTGTGCGCTTTTCAGGATGTGGTATGGTATTGGTTTGGTCGGTGTTTAGCGTTGGCTAATTTGGCGTATTTCTCCGTGAACCTGTTGTGTTTTCTGGTTCCTCGATTTCTTCCGCGGGCTTTCGAGATGTATTTCATGGAGAGGGATGAGAGTAGGGCGAAAATGGCGAAAGATAGGAGTTTGAAATCAGATGAAAAGGAGGATTGATGGGTGAAGATAGGAGTTTGAAATCCAGAGATGATATAGCCCAAGAAATTGGGCGCAAGAAGCGTACAAGAAAGGTGGGCCCAAATGTTAAACATCTATCTTAACGTGTTAAACATCAATCTCAATCGTTCATCCAACGACCCCACTTTTCTTGTGCCAAATTTCTTGCGCTATATCATTACTCGTTTGAAATCATTTTGGAAGAAATAACAAACAGTCGTGGACGGAGCTGGGGCGAGTAGGGGTGTTTACCCCCACCCCCTAAAACAAAATTCCCCGTTTGTTTCTCGCCCCCTGATCCGGGTTATGGTTCTGCAGAGTACACACCACACAGACTCCCTTGTGCATACTTTTGCTTTTTACTTGTAAGAATAAGAATTTTCTTATATAATTTGATGCAACGGATTTATCGAAATTTCCTTCTATAAATCCTTGTCCGAACGACCTCAAAGAAACATTGCAAAGTTCACGTTAATAGACAAACGAAATCGATGTCATTAAAAATATCCATTAGCTTTATTAAATCTATAATTAGATGGTGCTAATGGCGGATCTAAAAAAATAATTTAGGCCGGCCCAAAAAAAGTTAAAGGCCGTAAATTTTAGGAGGTAAATTTATTTTAGGAATTTAAATATTTTTTTATAAATAATAAACGTTTAAAAGAATATTCTTATATTAAATGATGCTAAGTATTTTTATTTAATAAGTCTATTTTTATAATTTATATAATTATACAACTATTTAAAATATCTAATACTTTTTTTTGAAGAGTTTGTCTTTTTTTTTTAAAAAATATTCAAATTTAGGAAGTAAAATATTATAGATATTCAAAAATAAAATTGGTTTGTATTTTTTTTTAATATTTTGAGAGTTAAGTGAGAGAATATGGGTTTCACCATTATCTTCTTCCTCATCTATCTTCTTTTCCCTCTTCACCAAACCCTAAAATTATACCATTTTTATGAAGAACCAAGCTCCAATTTTATCACATTCATCCAAATTGATGCAAGGGCGGAACCGGAGCTATGTCGGGCTAGAGTCCGGCCAAGCCCCCCTCTAAATCCGCCCTTGGATGGTACATACAGGCTATAGTGGTTGTGTCCTGCTTCATCAATATTCCAAATGTGACTAAGGAATATTATCGAGAATTCGGAGCAATTTATTCTGTTGATCGTGTATCCAATAAAATACCAATCGTTAGAACGTATCTAACAAGTACGCGAAACGAATTTTGTACCTTTGTGCGGAAGCGGTTTGGATCGTCCTTCCGGTTGATTGTGTCACGAACTGAATCGGAGGCTATAAAAGTCCCGATGAATCCACGAACTCAAAACTCTCCTACGGAGATGGCGAGGCAGCGATTCGAGAGAATTTAGACTGGGTTCTCAACACATGAGATACGTACAAATACGTATAATTTCGTTCGTATCAAAATAGGTGCCGGAATCACCTATTTATAGGAGCCGGAATCAATTACTTAATTGATAGAGTTAGTGGGGTTAGTGGGGTGAGTAATGTTTCTCCCCACTCTCCCACTATTCAACCCACATTTTCCTACATATAGTTATCTGCATGAAGGATATGACATATCGACTACCAAAGAAATATTCTCCGCGGAGGCCTAAGAATCAATACCCACTAAAAAGCACATATTTTTTTCCTATGTCTTTGCATCTTTTGATTTCATTGACTCTCTTGAAGATCATACTTACATTGGCAGACACTATTATTGAGTAATGGCGGATAAGCCCAACAGAGTGCTCGTGCTGTACGGAGAGGGTTTGGCTCAATTCGTCGGCCAGGCCGAAACCCACCTCCATTCTTTCGCCTCTTGGGCCATCTGTGATTTGTTGGCTCTCCCTCTGTTGGAATTTCGATTTCGACTTGACTTGCACACTTAACACACGATTAGTAAATCCTTATAAATGATTAAGAAATTTTAAAATAAAAACAGAAAAGTAGAAAATTGGACTAAGGCCCGTGGTTCATCGGAAATTGCTTTCCGACTACCTCCATGTTGAGTTCCAAACGGATGCTCACGCTGCTTATATTGATATTCCACCGAATAATGACAAAGTTCACCACAACCACACTCGAACCAAAACAAATGCCTCAAATAGATCTAAAAAATTGGCCAGCAAACAATGTTGCCGGAAAATAATGACTAACAATCACTAGATCTAAAGATTCCACCGAATAAATCCGCCGGAATACATAAACAGAGGATGGAAACGAGAAGTTCACGTCGGAACCCATAGAGAGAGTCGAGAGGTTTCTTGCAGGAGAGAGAAAAATCAAGAGTAAATTGTCGCCGATTTTCGAGACCTTTTGCTTATATATTTCTTCAACTTTTCATCTCAACCATCGATTACACTCTGATCTAATGATCATAAATCGATGTTGATTTTATACCGCACGATCTTCTTGCACATTCAACGAACCAGATCAACTTGTAGCGCCTCTTGATTTTGGCCATAGGATGGAGACAGTAAAATAATGGCCGAGATCATAAGTGCTCTGATCGAGTAACTAGCAAATTTTTGTCTGTTGGATCATTATTCAAATACACGGTTCAGATTTAACTTCACCAATATCGAGACAATCACGCAAGTAACCGTTGGATCAAATAATAATCAGTGGTCCAGATTTATTCATGCCATACACACGGATTGCAAATATCAACCATCATATCCAAGTTGAACGAGTCAAATTTCACCACGTGTCATAATCAAATAAATCAGATCAAATGATAATGAACAGCCATAATCACTTCACCAAGGGGTACTAATAACTTCACATTTCACAATCTCCACCTTGAAGTTGCTAGTTTATAATCACATACACAGTCCAACAGAGATGCAGCAACAGTTGAAGCACATTTCAATTTAGCAAACCATTCACCCTTTCAAACAACATAATAGACTAAGCAGCGCAACATCACATTTTTCTTTGCTCCTCTCTTTGGTACAAATCAGCCTAAACAAAATAGTTTCAGACAAAACTGAAACTTATTTTGGGTTACGATTTTAGTACCAAAATCTGCAGCATTTGCATCAGTACTAATTTTTGCTAAATTCACACGTTTTTCAGAAATCACATCTTTTATAAAATGAAATTTAACATCAACATGCTTTGTTCTTTCATGAAAAATAGGATTTAAATTTTAGGTTCATGGGGATGAAGGCAGCCATAATCACCGACAACTCAAGTGTGAAGTCCTTTGGAGCCATGCTCGACTTCACAGTTTTGGATTGGAATGAATTCAGTGACAATAAGCATTCTCTGCCTCTGGCTTCTGAATTGTTGAAAGTGCTTGGATTTCAAGATAACAAGGCATTGGATGTCAGCGCCTTTGATGTAGTATTAGTTCATATTAGTTCTAGCAAAATGAGCAATGGCCTCAATAATGTGAAACTTCTTAACCATCTAGTTGGTGATTTATTGAATGCCGCACAAACTGACTGAAGTTGGTTCTCAATTCCACTTGTCTGTTGAAATGGGCTATGGGGTTAGCATAGAGAATGACCATTTAAATTTCTCAATTTCTGAAGATAAAGCAATAGTAATAGTGAGCTATCAGTGCTTTTACCTCGTCAAGGCTACTTGGTGAAAGCAGGGAAGCCCAGGCAAGGCGTCAGGTGAGAAAATTTAACCTATATTTCATTCTGTTAAACATGCATGTCTTGGATTGTACTTGGAGCCATGGGAACTTCGTCTTGCGAAATCTCCTTTCTGCAATTTCGCTTGATCCTAGTCATAGGAGTTCTAAAGAATTGCTTGCACTCTTTATCTAATGAAATTCTTTTTACAGGCAGTACTGTCCGATTCTGCTTTCACAGTATCAGAAGGCAGTAACTCGCTTAGATACGGTAGAATCATTTTCTTTTAGAGAGTTTATCGAGGTAACTATTGAAACTAAACTGCATTTTCGTTCTTGTTTCTAGTTTTTGTTAGTGTAGATGATCTCTGTTGTCGAATTTTACTCTCATTGTTCCGCATATTTATACCTTCTCAAGATGCAGGCTAAAGCATTAGAGTGAGATACAATTTTATTGCTGAGTGTTTTCGATACGTACATCTTGACATTGAATGCCTTTATTTATGGATCATTATTGCTAATCTAGAAGTCTCTTGACTTTGTATTTGTTTTTCATGTTGCAGCTTTATCAACCGCATCATGTCCTGGTAGCTTAAGTGGTGAGCAACTAAACTTCACAAATGTGAGGTCCAGGGATCGATACCCACCTGAATCGCAAACAAAAATAGCATCTTTGTATAATTACAAGGGTAAGGTTGCGTACATCTGACCCCTACGACCCCAACTTAATTGAGAATATACAGGGTAAAGTTGTAGCTTTATCAACCGCCATTTCAGTGGAGTTCTGGGAAGTTATGTTTCTAAAGTTCTGGATACTTCTCTTGTTGGGCTGTATTGTGGGCTTCTCATAGTTTTTGTTGGGCTGCTGAGGTTTATCTGATATATGGTCTTCATCCTCGCAAGCTAAGCATATGACTGTGAACTACGTGAAACTTGAAACGGAAAAATTCAAACAACTCTCAAGATAAACTCTTTGTAAAAATATTTGCTACTTGTAGGTGAGAAGGTAGATATTGAGTACGAAGAGAACTGTTAAGTACATGTTCCCAAATAAAATGATAATCAAGTTCAACATATTTTGCTCATTTATGAAAAAATGGATTTGTGCTTAAAAAGACAGCATTTTTGTTTCACATAGAATAATCGGAGGTTGAGGTAGAGGAACTTAAAGATCTTGTAGAAGATGTTGAACCCAAATAACTTCTGCAGCGGTATCAGCTAAAGTGCGATATTTAGATTCACAACTGGAGCGGGATATCGTACGTTGTTTCTTTGTACTCTAAGATGAGATTATAACCAAGAAATATAGCATAATCTGAAGTGGAATGTCAAGTGTCAGGACAGCCGGCTCAGTCGGCGTCAGGGTAAACTGTAATACCAATACTAGGCGAGGAATGTGTGAAGCAAAGGCCCATTATGAGCGTCCCTTTGACGTAACGAAGTATTCTTTTCACAGCATGAAAGTGAGAGTCTGTGGGAGCATGCATATGTTGACTGAAGGAATGGACTGCATAAGTTAAATTGGGTCGATTGATTGTTAGGTATTGAAGTACACCAACAAGGGATCTGCAGAGGGTCGGATTTGCTAAAGGTTCTCTATCAGAAAAAATATATTGAGACACAATCATAGGTGTACTGACGGGGTGAGAATCCAAAAGTTGAACGCGCATCAGAATATCTCGTGCATACTTCAATTGACTAAGAAATAGATCATCTTCAGTAAATGTTGCTTCAAGTCCAAGAAAATAAGTAGGAGGACCAAGATCTTTGAGTGCAAATTCCTTTTGGACTATTGAACAAAATGATCTAATAGAGTGTTGTTGCTGCCGGTGAGAATGATATCATCGACATAGAGAAGAAGATAAATAATTATCTGTCTTGTTCTTGAAATTAAATAAAGATGTGCCAGTATGACTGCAAGTGAAGGTAAGGGAACGGAGAAAAGTAATGAAGCGTTCAAACCATGCGTGGGGAGCTTGTTTAAGACCATATAATACCTTTTTGAGATGACAAACATAATCAAGATATAGAGGATTGATATATCTTGGTGGTTGTTCCATATACACGTATTCAGTGAGATAACCATTGAGGAAAGCATTGTTGACATGTAATTAACGAAGAGGCCATTTGCGAGAAACAGCAAGAGAGAGAACCATCCTGACGGTGTGGCTTTAACGACAGGACTAAAAGTGTCAAAATAATCTAACCCTGGTATTTGTGTGAAGCCATGTGCGACAAGTCTAGCTTTGAGTCTGAATCCATCCGAAAGATATTTTGTACAAAAAATTCATTTGGAGCCAACAACATTTGTATGAGGATGACAAGGAACAAGTTCTCATGTCTGATTTTTAGAAAGAGCATTCATTTCGTCATCCATAGCTAAGATCCAGGCAGGATGTTTAGTTGCAGACTTAAAGTTTTGGATTCAGTGTGAGTGAGAAGTGCTGAGAGAAATCGAGAAGGTGCTAGTGTGCAATAATCAGCAATAATTTTAGGACGAAAAACTCCAGCTTTAGCCCGAGTTGTCATTGGATGAATATTTGTGATGGGATGAGGGTTGGAGGGGACTGAGACAACATCAGAGGAGTTGGTAGACTGTTAAACTACAAGTGAAGGAGAAGGAACAAGTGAGGGGGGAGGAAGGAGAAGTGGTTGGAGGAATATGTGTAGGTGAAGAATGGATAGCTGATAAGGTTCAAAAAATGTGGATTCTAATGCGTCGAGGGAAGGAGTGGTAGGAGGATTCTGAAAAGGGAAAAATGTTTCATCAAATCTTGCATGGGCGAGAGATATATAGGCGGGAGGAGGCTAGATCAAGACACCGAAATTCTTTGTGGATGTACTATAACCAAGAAAGAGACACGGGATACTGCGAAGGGAGAATTGGGAGTATAATCACGTAAACAC
Organism: Pinguicula moranensis; assembly: GCA_028565015.1. Taxonomy (NCBI): domain Eukaryota; kingdom Viridiplantae; phylum Streptophyta; class Magnoliopsida; order Lamiales; family Lentibulariaceae; genus Pinguicula; species Pinguicula moranensis. The sequence goes on from JAOWBN010196044.1 coordinate 9,530, forward strand.
GGAAAAACTCTACGACCAAATGGATGAAAATGATCATAAGAACGAGGTAAATTATATAATAAGTCAAAGGATGAAAGTTCACTGAGTAGAGGTGATGACAATCGATTGATAATGTAGGTTGCCGTACTAAAAGCATCAACCAAATAGGAAAGAGGGACATTAGAGTGAAAAGGAAGCGTAAGACCCATTTAAGTAATATGTTGATGTTTACATTCAGCTCGACCATTTTGAGTTGGAGTATGGGGTATGACATTTGATGATGAACGCATGTTGTTGAAGATATTTTTGAAAACGATGATTTGTATATTCAGTACCTCCATCACTCTGAAATGTTTTTAATGAAGCATGAAATTATTTTTCAACAAAGGGATGATAATGAAGAAAAGTGGCAAAGAAATCTGATTTTTGTTTTAATGGATAAAACTATGTAAATCGAGAATAATCATCAATAAAAACGACATAATAACGATAACCATGTATAGATAATATAATAGCAAGGCCCCATAGTTCAAAGTGAACTAATGCCAAGGGCTTTGAGGCACGTTTATCATTTTGATGAAATGGTAAACAATGACTTTTAGCCTTTTGGCAAGAGATACAAATATGAGGGGAGGGATTGGTAGTAAGAAAAATACGTTTATGTCGTCCTAAATATAAAATTACAGATGAGGATGCATGTCCTAATCTAGCATGTCAAATGTCAAAAGAACCATGCAAAGAATGTTGTTGAAGAGAAGTAACAAAGGTTGGGATAATGCGTTCGAGCACGAACAAACCACCATCACGATGATCGGTTACCATCACCTCCCCATTGAGAGAACTCTGAATGATGAAGCCATTATCATTAAAAGTAATGGCGAGATATAGATCAGTAGTTAATTAACTGATGGATAATAATTTTTTTGTTAATTAAGGAACTTGTAAAACATCAAATAATGATATGGATGGCATAATATTATGAGTACCGGTATGACTAATAGCTAAGGGATTGTCGTTACCTTCGACAACACAAGATGTACCTGCATAAAGAGGAACATTATCAAGAGTGGATAATGAAGATGTCATATGGGCCGAAGTACCTGAGTCCATGTACCAATTGGATACGGATAGGCTATAGGAAAGAACTTCGAAAGAAGAGGAAATCGCAGGTGATAGTCTTGGAAAGCTGCCGACCAGAGGAATACAAGAAGATCCCATAAACCAATGTGGAGATTGTCTAGATGATTGCCCAATTGCAAACTTGGGTGGTCCATAAGAGATCTGCCCAGACCTAATAAGGTGGCCAATATAAGAGTGTTCTTGAGTAATTTGCCTATGGGGTTGCTGTCCAGACCCACTTTCATGAGTAATTGGCCGATAATGTTGTTGTCCTGGCCCAATGTCTGGATGAGAAGAAGTGGACCAATAACGAGGCTCGGATTGAGGTAGGAATTGAGAAGATCCAAATAATACTCCTGCTCCAAATTGTTGCCCCACGGGATGAAATCCCCAATACATGTCACAAACACCGAACCCTCGTTCTACTCCGGTTGCGACAGGCACCATGTTCGCCATATGAGAATGCCTACAAAACATGAGAGATGAGTAGCGAGAATGATAGGCATCCACAAAATGCCCTATGTCGCCACAAATTTGACATCGTGGTACGTGGTTTTTGCGTCCATGGCCACCGCGCCCCCTGGGAATTCTGGAGAGTTCGATTCTGACAACAAATACGGTGAGTAATCTGGATGTTGCAGGGGTGGAGAAGTGGCTTGTAGTTGTGGAGAAGAAATTGAATAAGTTTGAGAATGTTGTGGAGGTGGCCCAAGTATGGAGTTTGTTGGAGAAGCTGATTGGAAAATCATGGAGGAAGACTTATCAGGCTTGGCATTGGCAACTGCAGGCAATGTAGTGGTGAGGGTTCATCTGTAGAGTGCTTCAAAATTCTCAGTTCTTGCAATGATTTCCCGAATTGTTGGCACAGATTTTGTGACGGTTGAGAAGCCGTGAATGCTACAAAATAGGAATCAAGGCCTCAAAGAAATCAATGGCTTTGATCTAAAGGTAAAACTGGTTTTCCAAGAGCTGCGAGTCGTTCAATGATGAGAAGGAATTGTTTGGAGAAGTCTTTAACCATGAGGTCTCCTTTTTGAATATTTTGAAGCTGATCACAAAGTCCTAGTTCATGGGAAGGACTGGTGCTACCAAACTCTTCTTCCAGAGCCTTCCATACAGCCATGGCCGTAGGTTTTCCAGTGGCTACTCCATGAGCATCATCGGTGAGAGAAGAGATCAGTAAAGAATGTAGTTGCTGGTCGATTGATTTCCATTGTAGGTATTCAGTATTTTGTTTCGTAATATCAGTAGGATCATGTGAGGGTGGTGGATAGATGGTACCATCAACGCACCCGAGCAAGCCGTGATTTTGGAGAAGACGACTGACTTGATTGTGCCAGAATAAATAATTAGTGGTTGTAAGTTTCACGATGACACGATGAGTGAATTCGGCATAGGTGAGGAAAATAGAGGAAGCCATGTAATGGTAGAGGCAGAGGATGTGTTGAGGTAGAGTAGCTGATGCAGAAAATGAGAGAAGGATGAGATCTGTGTAGAAGAAAGAAAGGTTGTGTTGAGTGAGAAGGGAGTAAGGAGGAGAAATTTAGGGGAAGTGGACTGCAAAGGTGAAAGGAGAAGGACGAAAGCGAATAGAAGCAGTAGGAAGCTTAAGACAGTGGCTATGATACCATCAAGATGCAGGCTAAAGTATTGGAGTGAGATACAATTTTATTGCTGAGTGTTTTCGATACGTACATATTATGTTGAATGCCTTTATTTATGGATCATTATTGCTAATCTAGAAGTCTCTTGACTTTATATTTGTTTTTCATGTTGCTGCTTTATCAACCGCCATTTTAGTGGAGTTCTGGGAAGTTCTACTTCTAGAGTTCTGGATACTTCTCTTGTTGGGCTGTATTGTGGGCTTCTCATAGTTGTTGTTGAGCTGCAGATGTTTATCTGATATATAGTCTTCACCTTCCATAAGATTCATTCCCTGCTGAAAATAGTATCTGCAAATGCACATTTTATCGCAAAAAGGTGGAAATCTCATCACTCCGGCTGATGGGTTCTTTCCTGAAGTAGAAGTAGCATTTAAGCTTCGGAAGGCTCCGAAGTACGGCGCATGAGCCAGTGAATTAGATACAGGCTCAATATTAATTCACCTCAGTTTGAAGTTCTTATTTTTTCAATTTTATTTTAGATGTGTAGCTTTTCTAAGAACTTCAAGCCCACACCACAATACCCATCCTACCAATAGAAAGCAACTTCTGTTTCTCCTCGGACAGGTGCTGTGAGTCTTCTAACAACAATCGTCAACTCTTCACGCTCCAAACACAAGTATCCAACAAGGAGTGATGAAAATGAGAACAACCCAACCAAAAATGAAAAATGTCCATCGAACCACATAAATACCCAGGGTTAGATGGACTAAACACATTTTTTTGCGACGATTTAACATAATATACATAAACGTCATTTTTATGCAACGATTTGGCATAAAAAAAACATTTTGTGTCAGTTTAGCATAAAATGCATAAACGGCATCTAGGAATTCACGAAAAGTTGGCATAAGTAAATGCACCATTGGGAGAAATTGGTCAACACGTTGGAGAAGACGGTGAAGGGCATTGGTGATGCCTAGATCTGCGTGTAGCGGGGGTGGGGCCCATGGATGTTGACTTGGCAGACCGATTCCCAAAGCTAGTTCGGTAATGATTAATGGTGCATCAACTGGGTTATTTAATTTTGAGCGTGGGTTGAGGCAGGGGATCCCCTTTCCCCGTTCTTATTTGTAATTGCTACTGAAGGGTTGAACATATTGATTAAAAGTGCAATGGAGAGGAGTTGCTTGAACGGGATTCGGTGTGGTAACAAGATATACACACACTCTTTATACGCTGATGATACATTATTTTTCGGAGAGGGTGATCTAACAAAGATCACGGAAATGAAATGGGTGTTGAGGATTTATGAGATGGTGTCGGGACTATCCATAAACTTTATGAAAAGTAGCTTCTTGGGCCTTAACATGTCATCGAAAATGCAAGAGAATGGGGCAAAAATCCTTCATTGCTCAACCATGAGTCTGTCGTTCAAATATTTAGGTATGTTGGTGGGTGCAAATCCAGTAAACCGTAGCACTTGGAATCCTCTAATCCTGGTAATGAAGCACCGAACGATGTCTTGGGAAAACTGGTTCCTAAACTTCGGTGGAAAAATCACAATTATAAAGAGTGTCTTATGCAGCATGCCCGTATATCACTTTTATTTATATATGGCACCAAAATTTTTGATACAAGAAATGATTCATTTATGTCGAACGTTCTTGTGGAAGTCTAGTCATGAAGCGAGCGGTGCCATTTCATGGATAAGCTGGGATATGATGTGTAAGAGTAAAGCACAAGGAGGTCTAGGTATTCTTGATCTAAATTCTTTCAACTTACCCTTGCTTGCAAAATGGGGGTGGCGTATGAAGGTGGATGTGGATGCTATGTGGAGAAATGTGCTTCTTAAAAAATACTTTGGGGGACGTATGATGGAATGCGACTGGGAAACACTTCCTGTGGCCCGTAAATCTTTACGTTGGTGGCGTGATTTGTGCAAAATAATATGCCTTGATGAGGGTTGGCTTCAAGACGCCTACAGAGAATTATGTGTGATGGTAACACGACACGCTTTTGGGAGGACAATTGGCTTGAATTGGGTAGACTTGTTGAACATCTCCCACGACTACACAGGCAGGCGGTTGATAAGGGCATAATGGCGGCTGACAAATGGTTTTCAACAGAATCAACATGGCATATGAGATGGAAATGGCATCAACCATTATGTAGACGTGATGTTAGCTTGGTGACCGAATTAAATTCACAACTGATCACGTTCGGTCCGAAAGAGGGCAAGGATTCTTGGCATTGGATGGACACACCGCCGGGTGTCTACTCTGTTAGAAGTGGCTATAATGCCATTGTTACTTTAATCCCGAAGATATCCAACATCTATTCTGGACATGTACCGTATCTTATGACATATGGCGTGCATTATACGATTGGTTGGGCTATGTTTATATTGGACACAATTCCGCGGTTGCTCATTTCCAAGCACACATTGGTATGTCAGCTAATACAGGGGGGATAGACTTATGGAAAGCAATCTAGCACTGCACAACTTGGACTTTGTGGAAATACACGGAATAACTTGAGATTTCAGAATAGTACTTTTTTACATGATAAGATTTTGGAATACATACAAGTGCAAGTGTGGTTTTGGCATACAGGTTTTGAGAAGGCGCCGACAGGGATGACTTCGACGGATTGGTTGCGACATCCTCGAAATTATCTTAGTACTTTTTTCCCACCTTGAGACTGTTTAGCAACTGCACCCTATAAGAGGATCAACCATGGCCATAATATGTACTGTTCTCATTCTTTGTTTAATTAAATTTTTATTACCCATCCAAAAAAATTCTCTTATTTGATTAAATAATAAAATAATATAAATAAGAGAAAATATATAATATAATTAAGTGGTTAGAATTAGACATGGGCGGTTCGGTTGGCGGTTACCGAACCGCCGGTTTTTTTTCGGTTGCCGATTTTTAAAAATGCAAACCTTAACCTAACCTTGAATATCCGGTTTTGCCCGGTTCGGTTTCCTCCGGTTGACGGTTCG
>JAOWBN010196055.1:0-15237 GCA_028565015.1 Pinguicula moranensis
GGAACCGAAGTGAGAGAAGAGAGAGAATTCAAAAGTTGAGTGTTCGAGAGACGATGATAATAAATTAAAAATTCCCCAAAAAGCTTTTATATCGCTCTTCAAAACAAGTCCTGTCTGTCGGATCATCTCACACCAATGGCTCCAAATGCACCGAGTCCACGAATTGTCCTGAGCCATTGGATTTTATTTGAAAAGAACGGTCCGATCTTCCCCGATTGTCTCAACAAACCTAAACTGTTGGATCCTGTCGGAGAATCGAATGGTCGCGACTCTTTGATAGGAGCGTCTTCAATACGCTTCATTGTAGACCGTAGGATCAAATTAAAATGAACGACCACGATTAACTTGGATAGCTTCCTCGAGAAGCTTTATCAATAGCCATCAGATCACAATATAAATGAACGGTTCAGATTTAACAATGACAAATAAGCTGGATTAAACGATAGCTATACGATCAAAACAAATGAACGATCACGATCACACTTTCATTAATGGCAAACTTGTAATTTCAACAAATGTCAAGGCCATAATAGTCAATTCTCAATCATTAAGGGTAAATCAGTCATTTTACCATCACATTCCAACCAAATTCGATAAACACAAGGGCAGAATCGTAATTTCACAATTTTCCAGTTTTATTAAACAGATTTTTGATATTTGCATTCCAACAGATACACAACAATCACGCTAAGATAAGACTACAGCCAGGTTCCGTAAAAGCAAAGTACAATTTCAGATTAAACGTGTGTCTGCTAGCAGATGGGGCAGAATATTTTTTTATTTGATAATGAAATGGATATTTTGTGCAAAATTGTGAAACCTTGCGTTGCCTATGTGTAGCATTACACTTGTGAGCAGCTAAGGCCTATCGTAAAAGCAATGTTGCAGCATCTGCATACCTGTAGGAAACATAATACCTATATTATTTATGATATAAGAACGGAACCTACATGCCACTAAACACCAGTTAGAGAATAGATTCTGCACAAGTAGACTATTGTACATTTATAATAACATGAAGCATATAAGCTAAAATTAAAGTCATCAACGTCACAAGCTTGGTGACATTTGCACCTTCATGGAGAGCAAAAATTAGACAATCTTCTCCCGCAACAAGTTGTAAAAAGTGTCACATAAAGAATAGAACAAAACTGGAGTCAACCAGCAATTGCACCTTATACAATTCAATCAATAGCGACTAGTCGACTTAACTAAACATTTTAAACGAGAAGACGGATAGGCCCACTTCTCAAGCTTTATATAAACACTTGTGGCGGCATGATATAGATCAAAGGCCATCTGTTCTTTGTCATCATCTTCTAGAGCATCACGAGCATCATTGTAAAGCTGTATAGCTTCACAGTTAATGAGCCTGTTGTGGCCTGTTGCAGTTGCTGCTTTTTGCACATCTTCTATTTCTATGTCCAGAAGCTGGTTTTTATGCTTTTCTGCTCTTTTTGTACTTCATGGTGCCAAGACTGCTATTGCTACACCATGATTACACACACTTGCCTCTTCTGGTCACTATTTCTTGCTGCACAGTGTGATTTAACCCATCACACACTTGGAAAACTGAACACCAGAAATTGACACTTGCTCTAATGCTACACCATAGTGCACCGGGCCCAGCTCCAATGTTTTGAGTTACGTGGTTGTGTAGGAGAAAGAGGCTATTTTCCACCTTGTTAGGTTCAAGTGGATAGGCTAGACCCTTTCACAAGGGCATTGGCAGATTCAATCAGTGCAAAAGGATCCCCCTCTACTCATGTTGCTAAACAATTTCAACATATGAGGGCAGCTCAATTCTTAAGGCCTGGAATTTTTTACCAGACTTGCAATATTGATACGCTGGGACTTTTATATGCTCCAGCTAGTGATGAATCCGAGGATCATCAATTTGCATACTAAAACTTACTGCACTCACATACAATTTCAGCACACGATGGCGGTCTCAATGCCTGGAGTTGCCTTTACAAGATTTGCAACATTGATATGCTGGGGCTAGAAGAGGATTTGGATGGCTGCATTGTCTCTATCTGCTCCAGATAATGATGCGTCTGGGGATCATCAATGTGCAGACTAATGAGGGACCCGAACATATGGAGTAGTGAGGACATCCAAGGATGAGGAGTGTAAGCTATTAAACAAAGAAGGTGGTGAGAGTATAAGGTGAAAGTGGGTGATGGGTTTTCTTGTAAGTGAACTTTTATATCTGTGCCCAACATGTTATATCCTCTATACATTACGGGGATAGCTCGCCAAGTCGGAACGAGCTATGTACCGATAATCCTATAAATAAGGTTATTGATAAGTTGATAGTCATGACTTCCAGATCTAGTGAATAGAGGTGGATGGCGATGAACTGAATGCGGAGATGTTTGTGCATTCATGACGTTAGGGGATCTATACATTCTCAACCTTTAGCTATAATAGAGGGTATGATGGTTGGGCAGGACATATAGCCCATGAACAAGGAACCACTCACTACTTTATCACTATAGTCTCATCGCCCACAAGACGTTATTCTTATGGCTTGTACTTCTATCGTTCTGGTTTCCTTCTGCTACTTGTAAATACTTTATCTTATATATAAAATTTGGCTTATCAAAAAAAAAAAGTTTCTTTTAACTTTCTATGTTTTAACAAAAAAGAAAAAAAGGTAAAGAGTCGGGACTGCGACTAGTAATTTAAAGGGTGGAAACTCTCATTGAATTCCTCGACAACACTCCAAATTGAGGCAAACTCCCGGCGAGCATCTTCAAAAAATAGGAGCTTATTCATACCCTTCCAATCAATGGTCCACTCAACCTTGAAGGCAACATCAACCACCTTCTTCCCCGCTCCGCTCATTTCTGAGCCAACATATCTTGAGCCTATGGTCAATATCACAGTTTAAAAAAATTCTTTGCACTCAATTGGAAATTAGACATTAAAGTTTATGTTCTTGAGCCTTAAGTTTGAGTTTTCCATCAATAAATCAAATCAGTCTTGATACCATGTTTTGCTTCCTTGAAAACCTATCAAAATCGATTTGACATTTATATTTTATAACAATTTTGTTGGTTGACGGATGACATGACAATGAAGCTATTGTTGAATCTAACGAGACTTGTTTTTCATTAGAATTGCATATTCCTTTAATGACATTCAACAGTACATATACAAAATTTGAGAGGACATAATAATGTAAGGATTTTGACTTTTGATCCTTACATTATTACAAAAGATATACATGCATTAAGTATTAAATTTCCTTCACGCGCATGCATTAAATTCCCTTTACGTTTTGCAATCCTAACACTCCCTCTCATGTTGAGTTGTCGGATCTCCGATGCCCAACTTGTACCATGTATCGTGAAAGATTTTTTCAGTAATTGCCTTTGTGAGAATGTCCATCAGTTGCTCTTCCGATCGTATGAACTGAAGACTCACTATGTTTTCTTTCAATTTTTCTTTTAAGGAGTGACAATCCACTTCAACGTGTTTTGTGCGATCATGTTGTACCGAATTTCCTGAAATACTAATTGCCGCCTTACTATCACACCACAAGGGACAAGTTCCCTGTGTCAAAAAGTCGATTTCTGCTACAAGCTTTCTCAACCATAGTATCTCAGTCAATCCTCGGGATACCCCTATGAATTCTGCTTCAGCACTTGAGATAGCCACCACCTTTTGTTTTTTGCTTCTCCAAGTTACAAGGTTACCTCCGACCATCATAAAGTACAAGCTGTTGATCTTCTATCTACTGGATTGCCAGCCCAGTCTGCATCGGTGTATCCTTGGATATTTAGGTGACCATTCTTCCTGAAGATGATCCGGCATCCTACTGTGTGTATCCGGTATCGCGCAACCCTTATAGCAGCTTCCATGTGGTCTGTTTGAGGTCTGTGCATGAATTGACTTATCACTCCTACAGCATATGCGACATCAGGTCTTGAGTGAGCCAAGTATAAAAACTTTCCAACCAATACCCTGATAGTGTCAATCTTAGCTACAGGTGAAAAAGTCTCAGAGTAATCGAGACCGTAGGTTTGTGTAAAGCCTTTTGCAACAAGTCGTGCCTTATATCTCTGGATAGACCCATCAGCGTTGTGTTTGAAATTGAATATCCATCGGCAATCAACCAATTTTTTTTCCTTTTGGTAATGCACATGGTTCCCAGGTTTTTCATTTCTTTAGTGTTTGCATTTCTTCATCCATGGCTTGCCACCATTCAAGTTTTTCATTTGCTTCCCTCATGGTCTTTGGTACCTGTATAGCAAATACGGAAGCCAAAAATATCCTTAGCTTGATTAGTTAGACGCCCTCTGGCAAGGTTAGCCATAGGATATCTAGCTTTTGTGAAACATGATCAGGCTCATATCGTCGGGCTGGAACTCGTCGGGTTGGAACTCCTCTATTTCGCCTAGGGGGTAGTACATAGGTTCTGAATTTCCCATATTCTATTCAGGGCCATTCTCTGTAACCTGCTCAGGTACGGACTCATCCGGTGTTATATCTTGATCAAGCACAAGATCAGGATTTTTTTCTTCAGGACTCTACGGTGGTGGAGATATGGGTTGTCATTGCTTAGGGCTTGTGTTGTCGTGGGAGGTAGCTCGACGGTTCTTGTAGCGAGCTCTAGTGAGCCAAAAGAAGTAGGTATATTTGCACTGTGTAACCAACTAAGTGGGTCACTCGTAATCTCCCTCTGACCACGAAGTTGAGCAGAATAATAGAATTCAGATTCAAAGAAATGACAATCGAGGGTTGTTTAGAGCCTACGAGATGGGGGGTGATAGCACCTATAACCATTTTTATTTACATCATACTCCACAAAAACACACTTCAAAGCACATAGATAAAATTTAGTACGATGTTGTTTAGGTATATGAACAAAGACAGAGCTTCCAAATACCGAAAGTGGAAGGGTAAGGAAGGTTGATCCGGGTATATATGTGGACATTGTTTTTATGGGTGTTGTGAAGCCAAGGACACGGGTGAGCAAACAATTAATGAGATATGTGCCGGTAGCCAAAGCTTCGGGCCAGAGAAATGAGGGTACCTTAGATGCGATCATGAGTGATCGGGTGACCCCAAGTAATATCCGATTTATACTTTTAGCCACTCCATTTTGCTGTATGAGCCCGTGGTCATGGGAAAAAGAAATCATAGTATCGTTAAGGATTCCCACCCCCATTATCAGACCGCAATATCTGTATTTTTTGCTGAAATTGAGTGTATATCATATGATAAAAAATTTGAAAAGCGTGAGGAACTTCAGATTTGTATTTCAAGAAATAGAGCCATGTCATGCGCGAATCATCATCACCAAATAGCAGGAAATAACAAAACTGTGTATGACTTGAATTAGGATCTGGACGCCACACATCAGAGTGGATAATATGAAAAGGATGATCAGTTCGTGTACCGGTGACAAAAAAAGAATGTCTATGGCTCTTGGCCAAAATACATGTCTCACAGAAAATTGTTTTCTTATTTTGACATTAAGTAGGAAACAAAATCTTAAGGTACCCTAGGGGAGGATGACCCAACCCGTTGGTGCCATAGTTCCAGTTCTGTGTCCGTCGTTTCGCGAGCAAGCCCTACAGTCCCATGGTGAGCCATCTCATCAAAGTAGTACAAGCCCCCTTTCTCAATACCATGCCCAATGATGTTTCCTATCCGGATGTCCTGCCATAGGCAAAAAGTTGGATACATTAGAGTCATACAATTTAATTCTTTCAAAATTTGGGAGATAGACAACAATTTGCATGACAGGGATGGGAAATGTAGGCAGTTTGACACTTTCAAAGTCGGAGACAACTCAATAGAGCCAGCCCTGTGAACATGAGAGACACCCCCATTAGCCGACTGAATAAGAGTTTTTTTGGCTTTACAGGGAGGCGAGGTCTCGCGCATCATACATCATCGTATCTATATCCCAGGAATAAAAAAATGCAGCAAGAAATTTTGTGATACGAGACAACACACGCTACGCTTAGAGGTGGATCTGGATCAGAATCTCGTAAATTAAAGCACACGGGTTGAAAAAATTGAGAATTTTTGTATCTGGGCTACTGGTGCAATTGTTTGACCTGTGGGGGTGTTTTGGATATTTTCTTGAAGATTCGGGGTCTGTATGCAAATTTTCAAGAGTTTCGGGCAGGCGCTGCAATTTTGCAGAGTTCTGTGGATGTTTCGGGTATTTTGGGGTTAGTCTGTAAATGCAAAAGAGTTTCGGGAGGGCGCTGCAATTTCCCCCATTCGTGGAGGCGTATTTGTGAACGGTAGGAAACTGTCGGGCCATTGTGCAATTTTAAAGACTCTGGGGCAACACACTGAGTTTCCCAAAAGATGTGGGTTGTCCGAGTAATAAAGGGTAATTTGGGCGATTTCAATTTTGTGATTCTGGGAATCTGAGGGCAAAATTGTCTTTTGACCATTTCCTGACAGGGGAAACGGTGGAAAAATTGTTTATATATATATATATATATATGTACCTCTGTCTCTATTATTTTCTGCGTTTTTTCTGTGTTCTCCATCTATTTCTCTGTGGATGTGAGTCGCAAAAGCTTCAAACCCGCCAATCTCAGTTTTTCCGGTGTTGCCGTCGGTGGTGGTCGCATCTTCTGTGTGACCCACGATGGTGGTAGTACTCCCTGGCTTTGTGAGATGGTGGAGTTCGTATCACTAATCTGGATAACCCTGCGTCTTAAAGCATTTTTCAGTTGAATGGACAGATTTGCTGCAGGTTGTACACTAAAGTTTGCTTTTATCGATGTTATTTGATTGGAATGAGGATTTTTTCCCAATGTTGGAAGATGATGACCGAGATTTTCTGGAGAGGTTGCTGCCCACGCTGGGTATGTGGTCGCCAGAGGTGGTACCTTGGTTCAAAATTTGGCTCCGTGCGACTTCTTGTCGGAGAGTGTACGCCACTTCAACTGTAGGGAGGGGATCAGTTTTTGATATATCCCTCTTAACAGTGACATAGTCACTCTTCACCGCCACAAGAAGTTGAAAAATGCGGATTGTCTCATTTTTTCGCTCATAAATAGCTATATTAGCTGAGCACTTCATTGGATTTGGTTCACAGCGGTCGGTTTCTCGCTAGAGCCGTTGAAGAACACTATATACATCTTCAAGCGTGCCATCTCCCTGACGTTGCCGATTCACTTGTACTGTTAGGTTGAAAATTTGGAAAGCATCGGTGCCACTATTGTATTTGGTTTCGATACCCTCCCACATATACCGAGCCGTAGGATTATTTGCAAATCTGTTCACCAAACCTGGATCAATATTGTCCAAGATCCAGGAGCATACACAGAGATCTTTCTGTTCCCAATCAGGGATTCCTTGTCCAATGTTGCTAGAGCGGGTAGGTTGCCCGTCACATGCCGCAGGCGACCACGGCAACCTATGGCGACTCGCATGAGTCGAGACCCCACTGAGTAATTATCATGCTTTAACTTCGTACTGAGATTAATCAGTTGGTTGTTTCCTGTAGGTGGAATTTGGGTGAGAATAGTGGCAATCTGAGCGACAGATCCATCGGTGCGGAATTCACCATTTCGGGTGCCACTAACTTCTTTACACAACAGATATGCCACTTTGAGCAATGAAAATGAGGTCACTTCAAGTATAGCATAAGACAATATTCCAATCAGTCCTACCCTTGCTCCATCAACAGTTACAGTCTCCCCTCCCCGAAAGAGTGAGCTATTTTATATTCAGACAAGATCATTCCTAGAAAGAATAGTGCGTGAACGAGTTGCTATAATAGACTCTACACAACAAACACAACAGGAACCTGTTTCTTCTAATGTGGTTTACATAAATGGGCAAGCTTATGCAGTGTTATAGTTTGGACAACTTGTACCTGGAGCACGTAAATAAATACCTTGGATTTTACGCATGACAAAGATGATCAGTTCTTGCATCAATTTACAAATATGGATACAAGAGACCACAACTTGTACTTGGAGCACGTAAATACCTTAGATTCTACTCAACAAAGCTAAGAATCTACAGCCATTATTGTTGGAGATACTCAAGTTGACCTATGAAGATGTTATCTTATAACATTCGAGACTTGGGACAGAGGCATAAGCAGAGGAAACGAAAATGGATTCCATCCATCAAGTTATACTAGCAACTTTCTGGGGCTTTATACCTCATTTATTACAGTTTCAATCATCAACCAGAAGCTCTGGTAGGTACTATGCAGTTGAAGTCAGAGAGTTTCAAATTTCATCCATCAATGGATTCCATCCATCAATCTATACTAGCAACATTATGGGGGCTTTATGCCTCATGAATTACAGTTTCTATCATCAATCAGAAGCTCTGGTGGGATACTATGCAGTTGAAGTCAGAGAGTTTCAAATTCCATAGGAGTTGGGAGATACCAGGAGTACAGGGGTGGAAAGTGAATGGATCAAGGACTCACAGGCAGTCCGCATTATCTCTATATAAGATCCATGTAACTTTACAACGCGATGGCAAATGTGGGAATGAATTTTTACTAAAATATGATCTACTCAACCATCACACTACTTCCTCTTTGGGGATTTTAGTGCAGCGCTCAGCCAAGATGAAAAGATAGGCACAACTCCAATGTCTGTCATTGAAATCAATGAATTTGCTTCCTTCATTGTGGATGCTCATCTTATAAATTTGAATCTTATTGGGTGCTAGTACACTTGATCTACTCCAGATGCAAAAGTGGGTAGTAGAGGCAAAGCTGGAGGACAAGGGGGGCGAATGGTCGGCCCCAAGAAGAAAAAAAAATTATCTGTATTTTTTATATTTTTATTTTGCCCCCCTTCTGATAGCCTCGAGTGGCAGTCTATTTTTCTTGTTTCGAATTTTGCTATGGGGCAACAAATTTTATGTCTAGTCCAATCCATTATCTAAAACCTACTGGCCCAGCCCGACCCATTTAAAATTAAAAATTCCAACCAACCCTAAGTCCCCAACACAATTTTGAATCAATTTTTTTTGTTGCCGTGAAGGAGTGACGCGAATGCGATCGTCTCCAATACACCTGAGAATCTTAGAAGGTGAGAAGGATGAAAAAAGAAACTTTCATTTCATTTTCAGTAGTACATTTTGATTTCACAGATACTCACATATTATCCAATTTGTGTCACTATATATACGATGCTTGTGTTTAATTATTATTTATGGGCAACTAGCCAATTCCATTTTCCGACTTTGACTGCCTCCATATCTCTCACAATCGTTCAGTGTATGGTGGTTTCTTTCTCATCATTCAAATCCACCATGCTATACCAAACCAGATTACTTCTCATACTTTATTTGCACTATTTACATCAACTTCAATATTATTTACATCTGCGGAGTTTTTAAATTTTTAATGGTCGATCAATATGCTTAAAAGGATTTGGGGATGAGATTTAATATGACCTTATTTCATTGAAATAAATGGCAGGAATTATTGTTGTCGAAAGCTGCATCATTAGAAGCTTTTCTTTTAATGACACATTATTTGTTTCTTTTGAATTTGTGCGCATTTTGAGTTGATTGGTTTTGTTTGTTCTATCTTTGCTCCAAAAATATTTGTTTTGTTTTGTTGACTGTTGTAGTTCCTGTTTGCTATTTTGTTATAGTTCTTGAATTTCTTGGTGCACTTTCAAACCGGTCCTTTAAAGAAAGGCTTAGAAAGTGGTAAGCACAGATTCCTTGTAAAGAAAAATCCTCTCCCTTCCCCAGAATTAGAATGCTTTTATTCATTAGCTAATACTGATTGATTAACCGCATCCGCATCTTCTCATTCATTACATTAGGAGATTTAACCAAATGCTCAGTGGACAGTGTGCATTTTGTGTTGATTTGTTTTTTATTATTTCTTGTATAGGTATCATGAAGAAAAGTCATTCATATTTCAAAAGAAAGGAGTTTCAAGTTGTTATTTCACAAAGTTCTTATTAGTGATGATGCTTTTGATCCTAGAGATGACTATAAGTTATTTGATATTAGAGCTATTTGCGAGCCAGTTGAAAAGTTATATCCAACAGATTTCATAACTCAAGAGCAACTCCATTTCAAGTATCAGTTGAAACTTTTTGAAATTGATATCCAAAAGAGTAAAGTTTTGCAAAATCTTTCAACACTTGTAGAATTATGCAAAGTTTTGTCTGACATGGGGAAGAAAATTAATTACTCCCTTATTGATAGGTTGATTCGACTTTTATTGACTGTTCACGTTTCTACCACAACCTCTGAGCATGCATTTTTTGCTGTGAAGATTGTGAAAATAAGATTTTGGAACAAAATGGAAATCACTTCTTATCTAGTTCATTATTAGAGAATATTGAATAAGAAATAGTTCAATCATTGGATGTTGATTCCATTATTGATGAATTTGTAAATATGGGACCATGTAGATGCCATCTTAATTGAGAGTATCTTATTATATTTTTTCTTTATTTGGATGATTGGACGCTTGTTGATTAGTTATTTTGGTAGTCTTTTATTTTGAATCGAGTTTATTTCTTCTCCTTGAGAAATTACAAGTTGCATTGTAAGTTAAATCGAGTTAAGTCGAACAGGCGAGATCCAACCGAACCCAACCCGATGCACTTTACTGGAAAAAAAAATCGTCCCCCCTCGATAAAAATCCTGGCTCCGTCACTTGGCTGGTTGCCCGGCCTTACCCATCAACTTTTGAATTAAAAAATAATATTTTTTTTATTATTATTTCAGCCGACCCGCCAAAAACCCACCGTGTTCCCCCGAGTCGGACACAAGTGCACAGTGGGTCAATCTTGACCCACCAGGACGACGGCAGGAAAGCAAGAATTTTCTAAAAAAAAATATCGGAAAAAATAAGGCCATTTGGCCCGGCTTGCGGCACGTGGCACGCCAAGCCTAATGGCCAGAAAATTCAAATTGTTTTTACATTTTAATATTTTTATATTGGAATTCTTCCCCTTCATTTTTTTCACACTCAATTTAACTATTCTCTTATTCTCTAGCCTTACAAGGATTCTCTATCGCAATTTTATTTTGGCTCATTTTATTTCGCAATTTTTGTATTCTATTTATTTAATGCTCCACTAATATCAAAGAGAATTATTACTTCTCCACATGATTTCGACGCTGATCTTGATTTTGATAATTTGTTACAGATTGATTTTGATTTGGTTGATTTGAGCACACTACCACCAATACTACCACCTGGTTTGGAGGCGGAGGAGGTAACACAATATTCTACAACGACTATTAGTAAGCGTGAATGACCACCCACTTATCCTCAAACTCATTCTCCGTCTCTGATGGCACCGCAAACTCATGAACAAGGTCCTCCTCAAAACATGAGTAACTCTCAATTTTTTTACAAAATGTTTTGATAAAATTCCAAATCCGGAGAGGGGGCCCAACTATTTTTTGGTGAAGTGTCGATTATGTTCAAAAGCCTTTCAACACAATAAGTTACATTTTTTTTAAGAAAAAATTATTTAAGGATTTTTTTGTAAATATTTTTTTTAAAATTCTAATTTATTAAATTTATATATTTTTATATTATAGGTGGGGGGTACGGTTCATTTTTTAGGCATGTATTAACTAAGCACCCACAAGCCCTCGAACAAGAATTTTTACTAAGGGAGAATACATTTTAGACGACCGTTATTGAAACCTTCATCCGCTCAACTTGGAATATCAGACATGCCTGAATGATTGGATAACTACTGCACGTAGAATACAATAACATGCACAGTACGACGAAAAAGATGCATTCGATATCGAGGATCCTGAGATGGCATCAACGAGCAGCACAAGTCGAAACAACAACGACGACGAGGAGTAGAGGATTCTCCATTAGGTGAGCAGGGTAAGAGAACTACGTAGGTTTTGATTCATTTATTTATAAAAACATAAATGATGCATAGATAACTTAATTATAAATATTAATATTTATAGTTAAGCTCAAGCCCTCTTATGTTATTTTTTTAGTTTATATAAAGTTAATAAAATTTCTTCAATTTATAAAACCCAAATTTTTTTTATAAAATTTAAATAATTTATAAACCCTGTACCTAAAAAGGCTAAACTCAAACATTATATAAATATATAATTTAAAAACGTCCTATTAACTTATAAACCTTATATAAATCATAAATTTATCAATGTTAATAAGTTAATGTAAACCCTAAACCTAAACTCTAATATTATATAAGCTTATATAAACTTATAAACTTTAAACTTATAAAACCTAAATTTATAAACTCTAACACTAACAATTTTATACAAAATTATTTGAAAGATTATTTTTTTAGCATACAAAAAAAATTAAAATGACAGACAAATAGGAAAAAAATTTAAAACAAACCGGAGGGTCAAACCCGACGGTTCAACCATGCCGGAACTGACAAAAAATTGAAGGTTGGGATGGAGGGCCGTCTGATGGGATGAGCCGGTTAAACCAGTGGTGGTTAACCGGCCACCAAGGGCCCGGGAATAGAACCCGGCAGGACGGAACGGGCGCCACGGCACGCCCAGGTCTATAGCCAAGAAAACATAGAGAAAGTGTACTTTGTTTAAAGTGGAATTTCAAAAAGTGTTTGACTCTATACAACAAGATTATTTAAGATGATGATACTGCTGGGATTTTCAAATAAATTCAATAATTGAACTCAGGCATGTATCATTTCAGCCTCAATCTCTATTCTTGCTAATGGCTCCCATACAGAGTAATTTTATCCCACAAGAGGGCTCGGGCAAGGGGATCGCTTGTCCCCTTAACTTTTTTCTGTACCAATTGAAGGGATGAACCTTTTATTCAAGAAATCAACAGATTTGCAACTTTACACAGGATTTCAAGTGTGACCAAAGAACATCATCCTTTGAAATGATAGTGAGATGAATATCCTAACTAATAAAAAAAATGAAGATGACTAGAGGTCATGTTAGGCTTGCGGGTTAATTTTTCCAAGAGCAAGCTCATAACTCTAAACATTCCTCAGTCAGAGGCACAACAACTAGCAGCTATACTCTATTGTCAGATGGATAGCCTGCCCTCAAAGTATCTTGGACTGCCTTTAAGAGGCAATAACCAGAGAGTGACGTTATGGGATCCAGTCATATACAATATGAGGAGATTATAACTCTGGGAAAACAAATTCCTAACTTATGGCGGGCATATTATTTTGATCAAAGTTGTCCTTATACACCTCTCTGCATACTATCTATGTATGCTCAAAGCCCCAAAGCAGGTCCTTAAGTTTATTACTCAGTTACAAGTACAGTTTTGATGGGGGTGGAGACCAAGAGGGCGGCAGGACAAGAATATCTTGTATTCTATGACATCATATTACTCAATCTAAAAGAAATGGGGGATTAAAAATCATTGAGGTTGTAGCTTTTAATGAATCCTTATTCGCTAAGTGGGGTTGGAGAGTTCTGATTGTACAAGGTAGTTGTTGGACAAAAGTAATACATTATGGGTCAGTTGTTGGTTTTTAACGTGTTTGGTACCCCGCGTTAAACATATAACTAATACTGGGTTTATCCAAACGTACAATGTATTTGGTAACCTGTGTTTCCATTTTTGTGTCGAGGTATTATAATCAATCGACCCCTTATTGTTCACCAACTGGGCCAATATTTCAATACGTCCAAATTTGGGCGTTTTAGAATCGGGCCGTTGCAATCCCATATCCAAATTACCCACTACCCTCGCCACCATATATAAACAGAAAACTCCCTCCTTATAACCCTAATCTCTCGTCTCTCAAACTCCCGGTGTTGGTAAACATCCTTTAAAATTTTGTCCCTTTCTATGATTATTCTTCTTGATATACCCTTTCTATGGTCTTTGATCATGTTCGCGATTTACCCTCGATATATACATGAGTTTTGGTTTAATATTTGTTAGAACTATGGTTACTATTCTCGATTTACCCCTTCTATGGTTTTCGCACCTCTGGTTTATGTGAAATTATGATTATTGGATCAGATTTGCATTTATTGCTTTCGGATTTTAGGGTTCTATGTTTGTTTTGCTTCTATTTTGGAGTATGTATTTCCAATTTTTTGAAGTTATTGTTTTATGGTAAATTGCATACTTCATTGATTAATATGCATACGTAGGTTAAATTGCATACTTAGTTTTTTGTTTGTACCATTACTGTTACGGTTTGATGTTGGATCTCTGTACGTGGTAACTTCACATTTTTTGAAATTTGAATATTAGGTGTAGTGAACCGGTAAAGAGCATCAAGACATAGGGAACACGTCAACGACTTGAGTAATCTATGAGCTAAACATGTTTACCACATTTTGTTTTGTTGCTTGAGTTATGTGTCTTCTTTTGGTATTTGTTTGTTAATTTAGTGTTTGTTGTCCTATACCTTTAAGTAGTCATCACATTAATTCATGAACTTTAAGCCAATCATGATCTTAATCAATTTGTTGAAGACTGTTATGTATGTTCTCATTGCATTGGCGAGGAAAAATGAGATGAAAATGTAAGTGCGATGCCCCACCTAAGTACTTGATCCTAGATAAGATCTTCGAAAATATGACATTTATGAAAGACTTAACCCAATGGAACAATAGAGATTGCTTACATAATCTTGGGATACACAAGAGAGCCTTGACTAAGCATTGTATGGTTTTGACAGTTGAGTGGCAGCATGAAGGATGACTAGTATGTTTCGCTTGTGGAGAAGACCACGATTTTTCTTCACACTTTAGCCCACCACCAGAAGGATAGGACACTATAAATGGATTTTAAGAAGAGTGGACAAACAATAAGTTTGGCCTTTCATGAGGTTCTAACCACCATGATCAAACTGAAAGACACATAGTGCAGTGACAGGCAATGGAATTGTTTCCACATATATTTTGTTGCACTTGATCAATGTTTCCATATTTTCATTTTATTGATTGCCAACATTTTTATACTCTTGTATAAGGGATACTTGGGGGCTCTAGATGGTACATAGATACCAGTATATGCACTTGCAGAAGACCAGTCGCGTTACAGAGCTAGGAAAAGGTAATTGGAAAGCAATGTGCTTGGAGTTTGTGACACACAAGGTAAATTTGTGTACATGCTTATTGGTTGGGAAGGTTGAACGGTAGATGCACGGGTATTAAGGAATTCTTTGAATCGGAGCCAAGGACTTACGGTCGCCCAAGGTATGTCATATTAGTCTTATGCCCTAAGGCCAATCACCTTAGGCCTATGTATTAACACTTTAATGTTGTATATATGATTGTAGCAAC
>JAOWBN010196066.1:0-10662 GCA_028565015.1 Pinguicula moranensis
AAATAATAGCAGATGAGTAGAAGATCATCCAGAAGTTGGTTGTCCATGCTCTCCTTAAGAATAAACTCAAGAAAATAGTTGTCTGAACAGTGACAAGATCAACATATGCATACTCTGTGCACTGGAGAACATGTTTAGCATGGCAATACTAGTAAGCAAGTGTTACGAATTGCTTATGGGTGAAGGATTTGAAACGGTGTATATTGGATTTAAAGATTTCTTAGGGGAATAGAGCTGTAACAGAGAAAGAGATTGACAGCAGAGGAATGAGTTTGTGGAGGAAGAAGTAATTCTTACTATTCATGTCATTGAAGAACGCAATTACAAGTATTTAAAGATGAAACTACGACACTGCCACAAATATTTAATCTACCCACGACTTCTACTCACTTAACGGACTCAATACGCGATTCCATTACTAACAATGAAACTAACAACTAAGACTTCTTCCTCTAATGCCCTGCGACCAATGCCATTTAGCCACTTGCAGTGTGTTCATTCGGCTGAGTTGTCCTGGCTTGACTCTGGTCACGGTGAGTTCTCTGTTTCTTCCCTATCCAGTTGATGGTGGTCGGAATACCAACTGAGGTTGTAACATTTCCCCCGCCTTGAGAACATACTTGTCCCCAAGGATGTAGATTAGGATAGTTGGCCTTGATAAAGATATCTTCTCAGCTTGCCTGTGACGGATTGGATCTGGACCATTGAATGAGGACTTTGTCAATAGTTCCTTTTGGGCCAGGAATGCTTAGTGAATTAATGATGTTGAGTGGTTGTTTGTGGAATTCGCCATCTTTCTTCAGCTGTAGAAGATCATCGGAAATCAATTCTCACTATTTGACCTTTTCCTTCAGTTGTGAAACATGAAAAACTGGATGAATCTTGGAGTTGGCAGGCAGATCAAGTCGGTATGCAACAAGGGCGATTCGTGCTAGAATAGTGTATGGGCCATAGAAACAAGGGGGCAATTTCATATTGCGTCTGAATTGCATTTAGCTTTGCCGATATGACTGCAATTTAAGCTATACTTAATCCTCTATTTCATATTGATGCTCGATGCGGTTTTTGTTTGTATTAGCCTTCATTCTGTTATGGGCTATGGACATGTTTTCTTTAGTGTTTGCATACCTTCGTGCTGATGGAGCAGATCAATTAGTGTGCAATCGGGTTCAGTGGCAGGCGCTGGAATTGGAAAGTGTTGAGCCTCTTGTCCATATAATGCCTTATATGAGGATATTTTTATGTTGCCGTGGAAAGAAGTGTTATACCACGATTAAGCCAGATGGAGCCACTTATTCCATGAGTATGGTTTCTGAGAGCAGTTGCAGCGAAGATAGGTTTCGAGGCATTGATTTACTCACCCCCGTATGTCCATCAATTTGAGGATGATATGCCAAGCTCATGGCTAGTTGAATGCCGCCGAGGCGCATTAGTTTAGTTCATAGCTTGCCGGGAAGATTTTAGCCCTGTCAAATATGATTTGAATAGGCAAACCATGTAATTTATATACCTGCTCAATGAAGGTTTTTTCCACGGACTCAGTTGTGTATGGGTGGGTGAGGGAGATGAAATGAGCATATTTGCTAAAACGATCTACCACCACTAGTATCAAATTTTTTCTTCGAATTTTTGTAATCCTTGGACGAAAGCCATGCTGATACTATCCCACTGTCAGTCTTGAATTGTAAGAGGTTGGAGCAACCCTGTCCTACTGGTTGTACCTGGCTTATTTGTGGAGCAAACATCACAACCAGATATCCAGTCTTCCACTATTTTTTTCATGTGAGACCAGTCGAAGTAGAGTCTAAGCCGTTGCAGTGTAACATAAATGCCTGAGTGACCACCCACTGGGGATGTATGGAGTTGTTGCCAGAGTTTATGTTGAAGATCAAATATAATGCCAATACATAGGCAGCCACGGTACCTGAGTTAACCATCCTGCAGTTGGTATACTATAAGGGATGAGCTGATGGGATTACCAGTTTGGTATGGAGTATGGCATTCAATTGCTAGTCATGAGTGTAACTATCCATAATCTCGGCAATCGAATTTGAGCTAGATTCTTATTTCCAGTGGACTGTGTGGGATGAAAAATCAAGAAACCCTTACCCTCACCTCAAGTCCTCAACAAAACGTACGGCTGCGGGAGTCGGGGAGACAGAGTGCTGCTGTGCTATGCGACTACAGGATGAATAGAAGAACTCAAGAAACCCTCGGTCCTCACCTCAATTTCTTAACAAAATATAAAATGAATTTGAGCTAGAAGATGATAGACTATGGCACTTAGCTACTTCAATTCTTGGCCCAAATCGGGAAAAACATTGACAGCCTTATTGTCTACTCCTTTCTTATAGTGCAAGGTGTAGTCATAACCAAGGAGTTTGGTTGCTAGTTTGTGTTGCAGTATGGTGTTCAAACACTGGTCCAAGAGACGCTTGAGTGCCTGTTGGTAAGTCCTTATAACAAAAGGTTTACCTTGCAAGTAGTCAGACCATTTTTTTTACTGTGAGCACCATGGCTAAGAGCTCATTCTCATATGTGGAGAGGGATTACTGGCACTGGACGAGAGCCAGACATGCCTTCTTGTGTGAGAACAATGCCAATACCCCTGGTACTAGCATCAGTTTCAAGTACAAATGGAATGTTGAAGTTAGGTAACCTTAAGAGTGGATCTGCACAAATGGTTGATTTCAGCAGGTTCATAGCCGACTCAGCTTCTTCAGTCCAATGGAAAGAGTCTTTCTTTAGGAGCTATGTGAGAGGGCGGTTGATGAATCCATAATACTTAATAAACTTCTTGTAATATCGGGCGAGGCCACTGCACCATAGCTTGGATTTTGATTTCATCAGTAGATACACCTTGCTTTGAGATGATATGACCTAATTATTCAATGGATGTCTGGCTGAAGAAACACTTAGAATCTTTAGCAAACGATTGCGTGATCTCCTAGTAAGGAGAATCTGCTGGAGATGGTGCATATGGTCTTCCCAACACCTGCTATACACCAAGATATGATAAAAAACAACAAGGACAAACTGTCCGATGAAGCCGGTGAAGACTTGATTCATAAGGCTCTGAAAAGTTGCAGGGACATTTCAAAGGCCGAATGGCATCATCAAGAATTCAAACTGTCCGTGATGAGTGACAAAACTATTGAGATATACATCCTTATCCACCATACGGATATGAAAGTAGCCAGCATGTAGGTCCGATTTGCTGAAATAAACAACACCAATGAGTTCATCTAATAGCTCATCAATGACTGGAATGGTGTAGCTGCTTTTGATGGTAAGGCTATTGACATATCGATAGTCGATGCACATATGCTATCTTTTTCTTTACCAATAGCACCATGGATGAAAAATGGCTATGGCTTTTACAGATGAGGCCAGTATCTAGCAGTTCCTTAACAATTCGTTCGAATCATCTATTTGGTAATGTGGGGTATGGTGTGGAGCTTGTTTCCGTGTCATTGCATTTGAAATAAGTGTTATGCCATGCTCAACGCCTCACAGTGGTGGCAACTCAGAAGGTTCTTGAAATATGTCAGAAAATTCCTGCAATAGATTATCTAAGCATTGTCTAAACTGCACCCCTTCTACCTCAT
Organism: Pinguicula moranensis; assembly: GCA_028565015.1. NCBI lineage: Eukaryota > Viridiplantae > Streptophyta > Magnoliopsida > Lamiales > Lentibulariaceae > Pinguicula > Pinguicula moranensis. The sequence continues at coordinate 3,609 of JAOWBN010196066.1, forward strand.
ATGTTGGTGCTATTTGGTTGATTTCACCTGAATGGTTGAAGCTTATCTTGGTGCCAGCCCTGTAGTTAGAATCCATGCTGAAGAGGGCAACTTTTATGCTATATTCAAAAGTTAGCTAATCAGAAGAAAAGACCCATCCTATCACAGAGGCAACATCGCTGGTGATCAATTTGGACATTCCCTTGGCATCAATTATTTTGAGATTTTTTAGGATTTTTAGGGGAACAGAGCGCACTGGGATGATCGAGTAAAAAATTGGGGAAGCGGGGCGACAAGGCGTGCGCCCCGCGAATTAGAGCGCATTAACTTTCTAATTTTCATAAAATAAATATATACTTACTTCATTTATATAATTATTCAACCCAAACAACTAAGCCACTATAAAACAGCTAATGTATAGAAAATAAAATATAAAATAATTCATTTACACAGAATAAAACACTTATTTTCAAAGGACATTTTGTTAATCTTTTTGTTTAGGGTTGAGCATTCTTAATTTTATGGAGAACACAAAAGACATTTTCTACCCTTCCCTTTATTGTAGTCTATATCACAGCGAACCTTTCCCATAAACCTTTTGTATTATGATCTATTTTGTAGATTTTATTGTAGTGTCCCCTCCCCTTTATTATAGACTTTATTGAAAGCTGACGGAAGCTCTTATCCTCTCAAATCGTTTACAGCTTTTGTCCTTTCCCTTTCATCCTCAACTTCTCTTCATCTCCATGGATGTAGCTGCATAACGTACTCAACTTTTGTCTTCCCGGACGCCCCGCGTGCCCCAATGAGCCCCTGGGATATTGCCCACCCCAGTGACCTAGGCGCGATGTCCAGGGCGCCTTTAAGCAACCCGCTCCCAGGGTGCGATCCTAACAACACTTATTCTGTTAAATTCCAGATGGCCTGTATGGTATCTCCCTTCCCTAATCCATTAAGCTAACAACCATTGATTTATAATCTAGAGGACATGACCAAAATGTTTAAGCCAATCCCCCTAGAATTAGATCGAAACTATGAAGAAATGAAATTATGGGGGTGCAAGAGAAAGTATACCTTCCATACTCCATTTGAAACTAGTGCACTGGACATTATAGATTTGTTGTGCTCCGTTTGCTACCTCTATGAACATTGGTTCCACGTACTCAAGGTGATAGCTTATTCGCTGAGCAACTTTTTACTGTCCAATAAGCAATGTTTGTGATACCCCATCAATGAGAATATGTATTGGTTCCCCTTTATACATATCAAGTACTCTGTAGGTAGTCAGATTAGAGTTTCCATTAATAGCATTGAGGGATAAGGTCCCTTTCACCATATATGTCTGTGGGATCAATAGAGTGATCTGCTTGTTCCACTAACGCCATCTCATCCATTGATGATTGCTCATCATCTTGCAAAGCAAACAACTTACTGGAACATTGGTGCCCCGGGGCAAATGGTTCACCAAACTTAGAACACAAGCACTTCTCGATCCTCTCTTTCATTTCACCATCAGAGATGAATCGCCGTTGAGGTAATGGACCTGCTTTAGCTAGTCGCGGTCAACTTGGTGGCTGGTGGACTTGATAATTGTTGGTGTGAGTTCTTGGTTTGATCGTTGTACTAAACTATTCAAGTAATGCATTAACAGCCAATTCTTGATCCTTACAATAGCCTCTTGCAATGTCCTGAGTCGTTGAGCCATGATGGCGGTGAGCAAGGATGGCTTCAGACAACCAATGAACTTCTCCTTGTTGAAAATTTCACCAAATTCAGGGTAATGTATCATAATAGAAGGTACCTTGGCATCAAATCGCCGTAAGATATCGTGAAGTGACTCGGTGGTGCTTGTTTTAGACATATAAAGTCATCCAAAAGGTTGCCACTGTCTTCAACATCGAACTTGATTAGAATAACAACAACAAATTCACCCCAATTGGAGGATCGAAAGTGAGTGAGTTGTTGGAACCAGGCATCCGCGTCGCCTTCAAAATGCATACGAGCAAACTCAATTCTTTTGCCATATGTAATTCCAATGGAGATTGAGAAGAAGGTTGTGCTCCTTTCTATCCATGAACGTGGGTTAGCACCATTGAATTGTGGGAAGTCAGTGCAAGGCATCTTAGCCTCTCGACCTCTGTCGCCATCATCCTTCTCACGCGAGATTTCGTTAAATAGTGCATACCATCCGTGGGGGGTAGAACGTTGGATGACCCTGCTGCTGTTGAAGGATATGCTCCTACAGGGACTTTTGGCCACCATTCTTTGGGTTTGGTTCAACTGTGGTTTTTGGAGTAAGAGTCCCACCGTGGTGGAATTCCACCACTGCTTGTTTATTCCTGATGAGCCGCATGTGCAGATCATCCAATCTTCAATGCATACTTTCATAAGTTTGGCTGAATTGGAGTTGCATTGACTCCGAGTGACTACTTAATTGAACTTGCATAACATTGACCTGCTAGTCCAGGATTATTGGAGGTAACTCAGCTGATTTAGAACCGTCCGATGAGGAAACTTGTGACGGTTACTTTTCGGTCAGAGCAACATAGTAGGGAAGCTTCTCGGGTGGATCATTGGGCCGGGGGGTGTAAATTCCTCATTTCAGAGTTTTTTTTATGGGGTTTTGGTGGATCAATAACCTGTCTCTGATACCACTTGTTACAAATCGCTTATGAGTGAAGGATTTGAAATGGTGTATATCAGATTTAAAGATTTCTCAGGGAACAGAAATGTAACAGAGAAAGAGATTGAAAGCAGAAGAGATGAGTTTTGGAGGAAGAAGTAATTCTTACTATTCATGTCAAAGAAGAACGCAATTACAAGTATTTGAAGATGAAACTACAACACTGCCAAGAATATTTAAACTACCCACGACTTCTACCCACTTACTTAACTGACTCAATACACGACTCCATTACTAACAATGAAACTAACAACTATGATTTCTTCCTCTGATACCCTGTGACCAATGCCATTTAGCCACTTGTCGTGTGTTCATTCGTCTAAGTTGTCCTAACTTGACTATGGTCACGGGGAGTTCTCTGTTTCTTCCCCGTCCAGCTGATGGTGGTCGTAATACCAGCTGAGGTCGTAACAGCAAGATACAATGTCACAATCAATAAGAAAAGAATGTCTTTCGCTGCATCTACAAACCTAAACAATCGCTACACATGAGGGACATGTTTATCATAGAAGTGAAAGACACTAATCTTTTGCCAAATTCAACATTAAAAAGGATAATTTCTTTAGAAGAAAATGCTTCAATCGTTATGATAATTCATCATTTCTAGAAACAAGTGACACAAGAGAAACCTTATTAAATACGTTTTCTAAATTAAATTTATAATCCACAATTCTAAAGTACACAAATTTTTCAAGAGTTCATGTTCAGAATTTTTCAGAGAAATATCTTTGGATATGTGGCATATAAATTTTACATCCAATCACAACACACAAGCGCGAAAATAAAAGCAAACTTATAATGAGTCTGATGTAGAATATTTCATTGGGTGTTCATATAGATTAGAAAACTAGAAAACATTTTACAAAACATAGAAATACATATTCACCTTTTCAATTGTAATGATTTTTTCCAAACTCCGATTAATGTTTCATAAACGTTCCCAAGAATTAAGAATGAAGAACGAAGAACGAAGAGAGATTGAGAGATGCAACAGCCGGTGAAAAAAGAAATGAAATTTGTCTGTATAATGAGTAATGAGGCCAGGGTTTAAAAGAAAGGAATTGGGTTGGATTGGGGCCTACTAATTAAAAACTAAAAATAAAAATAAAATGGACCAAACCATGACGTCGGTTGGGCCTAAAAATAAAACCAAGCATGAGCCAGTTCATTAGAGTGTCGAACTAGGCCAGTATGACCCAGTCAAAAAATAAGGTCGGACAGGGTTGAGCCATTTTGGCCCGGTTCATTTGTCCACCTCTAAAGTAAATCAGTCATTCTTCCATATGCACAACATTCCCCCAGACGCCCCCTGTGTTGCTGTAACAACCCCACCCATGTTAGGCCACTTCCACTTGGTGTTTGGCTAGTTAAAGGAAGAAGAAGTAAGAGACAGAGGAAGAGACCAGTTAGTCAAGCTGCAACTGAAAGTGGCTTAAGAAAGAAGAAGAGGCAAGCTAGAAAAGTGGGAAGAGTCATTTTAATGCATGTTTGCACTTTTAATTAGACTTACATTTAATATAGTTGCTATTAGTACTGCCCGAAAGGCAATATTCGCTTCTACGTTTTCAAACATATATAAGCAAGCGACTGTAATGTTCGGAGTTATGAATGAATATCTTGTTTCCTACGATATCTTTTCCATTTGTCTCCCTTCTTTCCCCTAATTTTCTCAATATCTTTCTACATTAATTCTATCTTCTCCTATTCACGAAAATTGCAACAAGTCGATTCTTTGGCTTGTTACAACTGGTATCAAAGCTAGGTTAACTAGAACCAAACCTGTCTATCACAATTGCTAAACGAAAGAATCAAAAACCTCAGATAAGGATGGAGCCTCAAGCTAAGTTAGCACATATGGAAGCCATGGAAGAGGCGGCCTGAGTGAAACATGAGACTATCTTGGGGAAGAAGCCTGCCTGAACAGTAACCCAAGAGGAACCAGATCTAATCCTGAATCAGGAAGGATGTGTAGGTGTTGTTTAAATGGAGGTAGAGATGTTGAGGATTTGGCTAAACAGAGTCTCGGATGATGTGCAAAAAAACACAGACTGGATACAATCATAGAATGCCAGGTCAGAACATCCCATGAAGAGAATTGAAAATCAGGTGAACTCTTTGGTTGAGCAGTTTCATAAACAAAATACTAACAAGTCGATATTAGGGGAACCACATGATAATGGTGCATGTGTATCTAGGGTTAAGGACCCTCACATGAATGCACAACAATTTATTCCACCGATTGCGAATCGTGGTATTTATGTAGAAGACTATGGTTATGAGGATATAAGACGTGGGTACAAGGTTAAGATGCCGTATATGGATTTTCCCCCACTTTATCGGCCGGAATCCACATTTGTGGATCGAGAGGATTAGTGGTTTCTTTTCCATATATACTGGAATCTACAAATATGAACTAGTGGAGTTTGAGCGCATACACTTTGATGGTGATGTGTATGCTTGGTTCCGGAGTCTACAAATGCTTAAGCCAACAAATTGGGATGAATTTGCCACAGCCATACTTATTAGGTTTGACACAAAAGATCCAAAAAAAATTGCTTGAAGATTTTATGTGCTGAAGTAGGCAGCTGATGCGGCACATATGTTGTGCACTTTTGGTGCAAGTGCACACGTCGCACAAGTAATACAATGATGAGAAGAGAAGAAATCCACAAGGATTATGATGATAATCACCAACGTTCCGTGAGTTTTATGCAATTTTGACTAAGCAACAAAAGGGTCAAACTATCCTACAATGAAAATAGGCAAAAGACAAATAAAGAAAGCATAAAACAGGATACACATGCGATCTATGATTGGATAAGAGATCTTGGGGTAGGGACTTCACCATCTAGTGAATTTAGAGGGTTTCCTTCTACGCTAGCTCTTTGGATTTGTTGTGTTATTATCTGCCGGATTCGTCCTCTCGAAGTCACTTGTCTCTCTCGAGGTTCAAGTAACCCTCTATGATATATAAGCATGCTTCTCTCGAAGTCACAGTTGAATACACCGAAGGCTTTGAGTTTAGAGAATCCAGACACGGTAGCAGTAACCTCGTAGGCATTCTCATGCTATGGTGATTACTATTGGTTTTACCATTCCTAGCATGGTTTGTGCCTCTCGAGCTCCCACCATACTTAGTGAATGTGCAAGTGTTTATTAGACAAATGCAAGTTAGGAAAAACGCAATAAAAACAAATAGCCATAACAACATCTCCAAAGAACTAAGTATTAGAAGTCCACTACTAAATTAACAAGGGTTACATTGTTCTTATAGACAAGAGTTCTAGCCCATTGTTTAGGACATCCTAAGTCCTCAACTAAATACATAAGAGTGGCTACATATGCCCAAAACAAGGTTCGTGTCATACACAAAAGATACATGAAAGTTAAGTTCAAAAGGCAAGAAACCCCTTTGGATGATGAGGAAGGTGCATTGTAGCCTGCCACTTTACTGCTCCTTCTTCCTCTCCAAGACTCCTCTCCAAGTAATGTTGCCTTGTGCCCTGGATCCTGGAAGAATTTTTCCCCATAATGGTTTGATGGGAAGAATGGGTACGTGATTCCAGGCGGGAGACATCTCAGAATCGTTCTCCTTAAGAGACATAGGAAGAATTATTCCACAATTCCAGTGGAGACGTTCCCAAAACGGGAAACGTTCCCAGAGTTCCAACCCCTACAAAATCCAAAAGCTCCAGACTGGGATCCCTACAGAATTAGTTCTATTTGTTATCTCTCGAAAGATATGGAAAAAAGTTAGCTTCCTCGAGAAGCTTGAGAGATAGCGTCTTCAGGAAGCTTTGGCTTAGTTAGCTTCCTTCGAAAGCATGGAATCAGATATTTTACCACATGTGAGCAAGGGAAGATTGGTCATTCGACACTTTGCACGGTAGTTTCACACCAAAACAAATATGTTGCGTCCAGATTGGGGATACGACTTGAATATCTGGGGCAACAACCTTGCAATCAAAATCTTGTACTTTATGGGGCTTTTAGGTTCTTTTTCCTTTCTTTTCTTCCAAAGGCATTCAGTGACCTGAAATTATAATTGGAAGAGAAATGAGCAATAAAAGTGTGCCCCCTATCAATATTGAGTCAAATTAGACTGAAATATTCTACATAAAATAGGTATAAAATGGGCTCATCAGCAGTAATGAATCATTGTATGATCTGCTAATGCGGTTTGATTGCACATCATGAATTTTGGAAGTTTTCTATAAGGAGAAATTTATCGGTAGCCTTAAATCTCAGTTGAGATCAGCTGTGAGAGCATATAATCCTAACACCTTTCTTCAAGATATTGCAATAGCTAAAAGGCAAGAAATAATCTGTCAGTTCTTTGGTTGAAAAGGTTGTGGCTATGGCAGTTCAAATGATTAGCAGTAAGATAGTTAG
>JAOWBN010196077.1:0-15236 GCA_028565015.1 Pinguicula moranensis
AAATTCTGGAGGGGACAATGGCCCCCCTGGTCCCCCTGCCTCCGCCTCTGCCTGCACCGCTGCCCAGGACTAATAGCGATAGTGCAATGACCATGTATGTTCTCATTATTATATAAGGTAGCGAAAGAAAGTAGCGGATCGATTATCGCAATCGCTATTCGCTATTCCACCTCGCTATATTGGCAGAATAGTAATAGCAAAAATTTTCTACTTAATCTTCATCCATTATATTGACAATAGTGGTAGCGGAAATGAAAATCCACTACTTTAAAACAACTAAAAATGCTATCGTCATCATTATTTTAATGTATTATAAAATTCTAATCGTTATTATTAATTTTTCCATCTCTTTAGAAATAACGACAATAATAATGCATTTTCACAAATTTCACTTAAATTGTTATCTTCACCTATATTTTTGCGAGATTTGATATAGCTTAAGAATTGTAGCCATTGTTTTATGCAGCCTTCTTAAAATTATAATTGGCTTATAAGCACATTTTTTGAAAAAATAACTCATCTTTTTTGAAAAAATAACTCATCTTTTTTGAAAAAATAACTCATCTTTTTTGAAAAAATATGCTTATAAATCAATTATAAGCATAAGAAAGCTGCACAAAACACCCGCCGTGAAACACAAAAAACTCATTTTAATTATGTATTCATGTTGGCCCACCACGTCAAAAGTTAAAGTTTCCTCGAAAACTTCAACCAATTTGGATTTTGGAGAACCCCGCCCAAACAGGTCCTTGCCACGTCACTAATAGGACTCAAATACACAATACCTGACTTACCCAAAATACCCTTCAAGGTTTCTATATAATTCCCCTTCCCAGAAGGCCAGAAGTATCCCTCACCCACAATTTCAATTTCCCTCCTCACTCGCCGGAGTTTCGCCGCATTCTCACCGCCGCTCACTTTTCAACAGGAACTGGCTCTCACTCAAGAAGCACTGGAGGAAGCCAACATAGCGGTGGTTACCGCCCTCTATGAAGCCCTGAGCAGCCGCGACACGGACAAGATCCTCAAGATCCTCGCACCAGACCTCGAGTGGTGGTTCCATGGTCCTCCTTCACACCAATTTTTGATGCGCCTTCTCACCGGTAACAAGGACACGTCATTCCGTTTCGTGCCGCACAGCATCTCCTCCGTTGGCGCCGTCGTCCTCGCCGAAGGTTTCGACCAGCACCGCTCCATAGCCTGGGTCCACGCCTGGACCGTTACGGATGGGGTAATCACTCAGGTGAGGGAGTACTTCAACACGTCCCTCACTGTGACGCGCATCGGGAAACCAAGCCAATCGGATTGCACCATCTCCTCGCTCCATTGCCCCTCCGTTTGGGAGAGCAGTCTTCCGGGTAGGGTCGGGAAATCCGTACCCGGTGTCGTGCTTGCTATCTAGTAGATCCGGATCCGGATCTGGATCTCGTGCGCTTTCATATCGTGTTGTGTGTCTGCTTTTTTTTTTACTTTGTTCCCTTGCTTTCTATGGGCTGAGATAAACCGTTGGATTCGGATGTGAGATCTGACGGCTAGGCTTGGCTTCCGCGTTCCTTTCTCGGTGCTGCTTGAATAGGGTGACCAATACGATGTCGTTTGGGACTCCCTCTTCTTTCAGTTTTAGTATCTACTATTCGTGTCCTGTTTACTATTCAATAAATCCTATTTCAAATCATGTGCAATTCCTCTGCTCTGACTGCTCTAATCTTCAATCCTAACGAGTTGATTACGAAATGTTGTGAATACCCAATCGTGATTATGAATTTTTTGCAAGTAGGATGGAGTAGTCTCCAGGAAAACGAACTCATTGATTGCAATGACCATGAATGTCCCCTTGCGTCAACGTCAATCCATTTCTGAGGGGCCGATAACCCTCCAAAATTTTTGGGTAATCTATGAGTAAAAAAAATTTGGCCTTCATAAAAAAGAAAAAAGCCTAAAAAATGGATTGCCGTGGCCTTCATAATACGAATTTTGTGCAAGAAATAATATAGCGTACGAATTTTGTGCAAGAAATCATATAGGGTACGAATTTTGTGTAAGAATATCACAATAATAGATGGACCTCACGTGTTTAACACCATATGTATTAAATACGTCGGGATTGATGTTAAACACGTGGGAGTCATCATTCTTATGACATTCTTGCACAAAATTCGTGTGTTATATCATTTATAGTCTGAGTAAGATAGAGGAGATGGGAGATATAATATACCCTCCCAATTTTATTTTATTTTTAATAAAACTTTTATACTACATTTTACTTATTTTTTTCTAATAAAAATTTTGTGCTTTACTTTTCAAGATTTCTTATTTTTTGACAAAACTTGGGGAAAGCTTGCAAGTTATTATGCTTTCAAGAAGGAATTTTGCAAAATTAGATTTTTGAGAATCAACCCTAACCTAAATCTTGACTTTTGGGGCTTATTTTAAATTTTTCATACATAAGTCACCATTGTGTCCATTGCAAATGGAGTTTGAAGAGTTATTATTGACAATGTTTTTAGATTTGTGCTAATAATCGACTATAACAAAATGGCTCAATTAAATTCCAGTGCTTCTATTTAATGAAGTTGCTAGAATTCAATACATCAAATGACGCAATACATATTGGGTCGCAATGGAAACGGTCTCTTTGTTTAATTACAAGGGTAATGCCGCGTACATCTGACCCCAAAACCTCAACTTAGTTGTAAATATATTGGGTACATCGATGGATTGTAGATACATAAGTCACCATCAAAATTTATTAATACAAATAGCTCAAAAAAGTACATTAATGGTAAAATAGTATTCAAATTTGCAAACACGCGTAATCCCAGTGAAAATGGGACTGCACGAAGTTGGGGGAAACATATTCGATCAAACGTTTGGAGCATATTTTACTCCTTGTTTGTCTGATTTAATTCTCTTACAACACACACACAGTGACATATATGTGTGTCGGTGTGTGTTTATTTAGCGAAATGATATAGCGCAAGAATTCTTACGCATGAATTTTACAAGAATCGTGGCCCCTCTGTGTTTAAAATCAAATAGACGATTGTGATTGGTGTTTAATACATGATGATTGGTGTTTAACATGCGAGACTAATTATTCTTTTGATTTTCTTGCTAAAAATTACTGCGCTATGTCATTTTCAATGAGAATCTTTATAATTCGTGAATCCTAGTCCACAATCCAATAGATAAGAGATTCAATTTGGCAGCAGCCAATTGGACAACAAACTAACAAAATGTCTATAACCTCTTGATCCTCACAAATCATTCTACAGCAAGTGATATCCTATTAGTGATATGCTTTCAGAAGAACGAATATTCTCAAGACACGTATGTTATCATACTAATTTGAATGGTGAAATAAGCGCACACATACCTATATATATTTGAAGTATCCATTGGATTCTCTTTTGTCCAATTAGTGGTTGTGACATGTTCTCCACTTCTACAACCTAATTTTTTTTTATCCTCTTTTAGGTCGGGAATTATTCCAACAAATAAAGTTATCTATTACAAAAAGAATCCCTATTCCCTCAACAAATCACATGACATAAAATAGGATTGGCCAAATGGGTAATCTGTCCAAGTATAGCCAATATCCGGACTCGTCCCAATAAAATATGAAGATAAATTCCTGATTTCGTCCAGTCCTAAATTCCCCGATTACCCAAAAAATTCAAAAATTCAATTTTTAGGATGGATCAACTTTCGAGTATTTTCTCTAAATCACGAAAAGTTATAACATAAAAAATTACCCGAACCCGTTCTCCCGATTAGTCAAATTTTTTTTCCAATGGAAGTTATACCCTAAACTCGAAATCGTCTCAATTTTCGACTACTCAACTTATCTAATTCGGTCGGTTAGGATTCCAAAAACCCGAATCCCAATCGATTGTTTGGCCACTCTTAAACATAAATAACGAAGTTACAACTTGTCATTATATATTACAATTAGTTAATGTATAAAGGCAATTAACTCATTGTAGATATTTAGGGGGCCACCACCCCACCCCATAATCTATAAATTATAAAGCAACATCTACTTTTGTAGTCCTTGTAACTGACCTAATCACATGTGTTTAGAAAGGAAATGAAAGTAGGCAAGCCAAAAAAGTAGGAAGATATTTTCGTTGCACTACCAGAATAATTACTATTATCACATGAGTCATTGGACTTGACAATGAAGGACAATAGTTGACTTATGTCAGTGAGTGAGGACCGCATAGATGATTGCGTAACTCCAACTCCAATAACGTTGTTGCATTTGTCGCAATTGCAAACGTGACAAGGCATATAGACAAATTACAATGAACGAATGATCCACACGAGTTTCTTATTTTTTAAATAATTTATGCAGATCTCGTTTTATTGAGAATAATAATAATAATAATAATAACAATAATAACATAACATTTGAATGGATAAGACTGGGTACTGATATGGACATGGTTTGGCAATCATTATTCAATAATGGAAATATATTTGCCAAATAATTATTTAGGATTGGTCATGTAAGAGGAGTCCAGAAACCCGGCCCAGCCCAACAGCGGGTCACAGCCCTGTAATATTGGCCGGACGACCCGGCCCGGTTAATATTTGCCTTGGATGAATATTTCAACAAGAGCAGCAAGCCTTGTAGGATGACAAACTGAGAGAATGCTTTATTCTTTGAGAAAATTAATGACCATAAAAAAGAACGCAGTTAGGGTTTGGGGGTCTGATATACGCGGTCTTACCCTTGTAATTATACAAAGAGGTCGTTTCCGTTTTGCGACCCAGGTGGGTATCGATCCCTGGACCTCACATTTGTGAAATGTAGTTCTTACCACTTGAGTTACATGGCTTGATTGGGGGCCTTATTTGGCGAAGTAGTTAATACCGCGTTAATCAGAATAATTCTACCGGCGACTCAGATTACTATTTTCCCATTCACATCACACAGTCGCTTCTTCACCTTCTCAATCACCACCAGATTCCAAATTCGGCACCTCCGTGGATTAAACTATGCATTATTAATTAAGGATCATTTTGAAATTTCATTTATTACGTGAAGTGAACGGATGATATTTTGGAATTGAAATCGGTGTATTGTTCGAGGACAATTTAGTAATTAGATATACCTCAATATAGTAATTGGGGAGAAATGATATAGCGCAGGACAAAAGAGCGCAAGACAGGGTTGAATGGACAATTATATCCCGTGTTAATTTTTGTATCAGTATTCAACACGAGGGTATAATGGTGAAATCAACCCTGTCTTGCGCTCTTTTGTCCTGCGCTATATCATTTTTCTAATTGGGTCCCCATAAATCTATGCAAGTGTTGCAAATTGCAGTAACTTATTAAATTTTTTCGTGTTCACGTTGGATTCTCGTGTTGAAAATGTTGAAAAGAAAATTAATATTAAATAAGTGAAGGTACAAAATGATAACTTTATTAAAAAAAAATATGGGGTAGTGTAATAGTCAGTCATAGTCATAAGTTAGAAAAAAAATACAATTTCATTTACATAAATTAAAAAATAATAATTTTGATTCTATGAATTTTAGATTTATTGACTTTCAGCCTCAAAGTTAATTTTTAACTTGTTTTACTTATAATAATGAGAAAAATAATTTTAATAAACTAAATAAAAATAAAATTAATATAAATAACATTATATTCTGACTTTACTAGATAAAAAATACATGTTTATATTTTTTTTGGATTTAAATAATTTTTTTTTATAGATTTAGTAAATATAAAAAAATAAGAAATTTATGTATTTTTTTGCTCGGCTTGAATTCTACGTCAATCATATTGGCAGCAAAGGTACTTTCTCCATACGAACTCGGACATTATCGTCCTATATCCCTAATTGGAACTGCATATAAATTATTGTCAAAGCTACTTGCCAAAAGGATGCGAAAAACAATGGACAAGCTAATATCTCCTTAACAACTTGCATTTATCAAAGGGCGCCAAATCCAAGATGGGGTATTACTTGCAAATGAGCTCCTGTACTATGTGAATAAATTGGGAAGTCCGGCAATTTTTTTAAAAGTGGATTTTGTCAAAGTCTTTGACTCGATAAATTGGGTGTATCTTTTATCAATAATGCGGTCTATGGGCTTTTGTGAAAAATAGATCGAATGGATAAAGACGTGTTTAAACACCTATTCCGACTTGGTCATCGTCAATGGGGCATCTACAGGTATCTTTGATTTTGAGAGGGGCTTACGCTAGGGCGATCCTTTATCTCTGTTATTATTTGTGATTGCAACGGAATGGCTAAATCTACTCTTCAAACAAGCCGTATTACATGCTGGACTCCGAGGTATTAGATGTGGGGATATTATTTATACACACTTACTTTATGCCGATGACACATTATTTTTCAGTGAGGGTGATATTTCGAATGTGAAAATCATGAAGGGGGTTCTGCGCTTATATGAATTAGTTTCGGGTATACGTATCAACATTCAAAAAGTAGTATTTTGTGCCTCAATCTGGATCCAGAACTAAAAATAGAATATGTTGAGATTCTTCACTGTTCGATCATGTTAATTCCATTTAATTATCTTGGCCTTCCGGTGGGGTGTAATCCATGGGCTCGTTCATCTTGGGCGGACCTCACTTTGTCCATGAAAAATAAGACTGCTTCGTGGGAGAATTCAAATTTATCGTTCGGGGGGCGTGTAACATTGGTCAAGAGTGTACTCACTAGTATGCTTATTTATCACTTTTCTTTATACAAGGCACTGCAATCTATTATTCAGGACATGATTGGCATTTGTCATAGTTTCTTGTGGAAATCTCGATCGGATTCAGTTTGTTCCATACCGTGGATCAGGGATGCTATGTGTCACACCAAGGCAGATGAAGGTCTTGGCTTTCTACACCATGGTATCTTTAATCTATCTTTATTAGCCAAGGGGGCTGGCGCCTGAAAAATGAGAATTCTGGACTTTGGCATAATCTGATCACTACGAAATATTTTGGTAACCGCTTACCTTGTGCAGATTGGGATGATTTACATGATACACGCTTAAGTTCTCGATGGTGGAGGGACTTGAAGAAAATAATCTGCCATGAGAGCTGGTTTGGTGACACATTACGCAGGGTGATGGGAGATGGGGAAAGGACCCATTTTTGGGAAGATGATTGGCTTGGAACTGGGAAACTTTCTTGTAGAGATTGGCGCTTATACTCCAAAGCGGATGACAACGGAGTTTGGGTGTCGGAAAAATGGAGAAATGAAGATGGTCGTTGGTTCTTATTGTGGAGTTGGCGAAAAGCATTAAGCCGAAGGGAGGTAGTATTGGTTCATAACATTGAGTTGGAGCTTGATGTCTCTTTCCCGACCGGTGGAAATGATGTATGGGTTTGGACGGACGCGGGGACGGGTGGTTACACGGAACACAGTGGCTATAAAGCCATGCTCTCCGTTCGGCCAGAGTTGTTGCCTGCAGCACCATCCTTAGTGCCTATCTGGGGAGCTGAGTCGTCGTTTAATGTGTCGGCTTTTTGCTGGAGATTGTTGCAATTGAGGCTACCCACTATGGATAATCTCATGATCCGAGGAATCTCCATTTCGTGGCAAGAACGCCTATGCTCCTTTTGCATGACCGAGCTTGAAGACGTCGCATATCTTTTCTATTCTTGTGACCGCTCTAATGCCGTTTGGGCGGCCATTTATAGGTGGTGGGGTTACGAGTATGTTGGGCATAATCAGCCCCTGTCACATTTCCAAGCACACATGGGAATCACTCCGCACCGTTCAGTGAATCACCTTTGGAAGTCCATTTGGCACAGTACAACGGGGACCTTATGGAACGTACGGAATGAGCTAGGATTTTAGCAAAAACCTTTTGTCATGGATTCGGTCGTTGAAAGAATCAAAGTTCAGTCGTGGTATTGGCACACTGCGTTTGAGAAGGCCTCTGCTTTGATCACTATAGCAGACTGGATTCGGCACCCGAGATTGTGCGTTAGCACTTTTTTCCCACACTTATCTTTTGATGTTTACGTAGTGCTAGAATATTACCCAAAATGTTATGGGTTAATCTTATACAAAGTGTACCTGTTCAGTGTTTACAAAATTGGAATAAAACAAAAACTTACTTATAAAAAAAAGTATGTGTATAATATATATTTTTATAATTAATTTATTTTATTAAAATAAATTTACCTTTTATTGAAGGTTAAACAAGTTAAAAATTGACTTTGGAACTCAAATTATAATTAAAAAAAAGAAACTTCAAGTATTATTCGGAAGTTAAAAGTTTCTGCATGTCCTATGAGAAAGAAAGAATGTGCGACGGTGATTGGCAACGGAGAAGCCACTGGCAGTCCTACAAACGGTGTTCCGCCGGCAACCATTGCTAATCCTCATCCCGATCTGTTTGATAATGAAGAGAAATGGACTGAGGTACGGAGAAGGGAGAAGAAGGTCGGGAAAACAACAATTTCTAGAGCTGGAACAGAATCTCAATCTCTGCAGCAAGGTTCCCTTTCATAATACATTTTCCTTCTGCGTGAAGAGACGAATTCGTTTTATTTTAGAAATCCCCCCTGCATGTGAAGAAAATGATGTGTTGAAGGTATTTGCACCTCATGGAAATGTTCAAGATGTTCACATCCCACGAAACCATGAACCATCGCCATGGAGATTTGGTTTTGTCCGATTCTCCCCACTACAAGATTTGGAAGCGATGGCAGGTCAATTGAACGGAATATGCGTTCGATCCTATCAACTTCAGGTAAACAAACAATGCTAGATATCATGCCTCCGGAACAACAACAATGGACAATGTACGCTCTACTTCTTCCCTGGTAAGAACAAGGAGGAAATCAAGACTATAAAATTCAATGTCAATCCTGCCAAATCAGACTAGTTAAAACATTGCAAATCGGTACTCTGAAGAAAGGAATGGAATTATCATCTATCTCTGCTTCTCTACACTCGTGTGGATTCAAAGACGGTAAGGTGATTAGAATGGAAGGGGGTGAGGTTCTTATTTCAGCAATAAAATCCAAAACAAAAGAATCCTTCGTAAGGCACATTCAGTTCTTGGAAAAAATAGGTTGCAGCAAGATCATCCACGGCAGAAATCGGCAACATCTTCTTCTAGGAATGTGTGGATTCAGGTACAAGTATGCCACTCTATTGTTGGTATAATGCTTTTTTTTTTTAGAAATTGCTCAAAATTCGTTACATGACTATGCATCGATCCTTCGATTTATGATAGAGATACTATGCACAAAGGACGTATACAAATTCAGGTACAAGATAAGTGATATGAATTCTTGTTGAACTTGTGATAAGACTCCACAACTATTTCGATACTTTAAGAAAAGACACAGACGAATTTGTTGTTTCTAATGTCTGAAGAACACATTGTGTCCAACCAATGAAATTCACGATTTTTGTAGGAACAAAGACGCCACAAACGCCCCCTGAAGGTATTGAATTACCAACCAAGAATCTAATGATAATTCCAAAAAGCATGATGCCACTTAACTCAAAAAGAGAAGATAAATTGAAGAAGGTTTAAAACCAAAAGAGAATACTAATATCACAAAACTCAATTCAAAACTTGTGTCAATACAAAGGATGTTAAGGCCTTTATATAGGAATAGCTAATCCTAAAATTTGGCTAAAATTCGTACGAAAATAATAAGGGAATTTAAAAGTAACTAAGAAAGTAACTATGCTAGAAATTGGACCAAATACATGTCCTAGGCTAAGAAGGAAGTTAGGCTATGTGTTTTGTGGCTTTTTTAGGAGTCTTGGTCTTATAAGCAAGCTTCTTGAATGGAACAAAGGAATGCTGGTTGTGAATGGAACATCTTTCCTTAGGTAAGGAGACAAAATCCCTAAATTGTAAGAACTTTTCTTTTATCCAATTTTTTCTTTTCTCCTTCTCTTTCCTCCACGTTTTTAGCTCTTTACCCATGATGGATTGGGCCTTGGGCCTTCCCCTCTAAGGTTAGACATTGAACCTACATGGGTTGGGTCTTCTCAATTGGGCCGTGGGGCCCATTTGACATTTTTGGGCCGTGGGGTCCAAAAATTCCAAATGTAATACTTTTAGCCCACATTTCCTTGAGCTTGCCATTCAAGAAACAAAATGAGAAAAGTTGGAACAATCTGATATCAAACGTATATGGTAGCATACGAACTTTAGCTGGACATTTTGTCCATCCGTAGGATAGTCAGGTGGATTACTGTTGATATGGAATCATAAAGCATTTAAAGCGGACATTACCTACTCTTAGCAGTGAGAGGGACATGGCTTGAGACAAATCAGAAAATGCTGGTAATTAATGTGTATGCACCAGGAGACTTACATGTATGGAGAGTACTACGGAGTGATATCAAAGCATATTTGGTAAGTGATGCAACCGATCTACAATGTGTAGTATGTGATTTTAACTCTATTAAATTCCTGAGGAGAGATTACACTATATGGGGCAGGAAACACGAGATGATAGAATTCAACCAATTTTATCTTGGACTATGATTTAGTTGGTCTCCCTCTCCTCAAATTCAGCTTTACATGGTTAAATGGGAGGGGCACAAGTGCAAGTCGGATTGATCACTTTCTCTTATCAGAAGCATGGTTAAACACATGGCCAGACTTACATGGCCTTAGAAAGAACAATTGCATATCATAGAATTATCCTACTAAAATCAGTCAGTGTTAATTGGGGACCTAAACCATTTATGGCATTGGATTGCTAGGATATAGACATTCGCAAATTTTGTATCAAGGACATGTAAGAATATTGTTGTATCTGGAAGCATGGGTTTCATTCTACATACAAAACTGAAGGAATTAAGAACTGCACTAAAAGAATGGAATCACCAAGTATTTGTCATCATTGATAGGTGGATTGAGTAGCTGCAAGGTACAATAAATTATCTTGATGAGGTTGGTGAAACGAGAGCACTCTCTGCATCTGAAATATTATCACGCTAGGATACATGGCAGAGTCTACAATCCACGTTGAATAGGAAAGATGCTATTACATTCCAAAAATCCAGATATAACTAGATTAGGAAGGGGGATGGAAATTCTATGTATTTTCATGCCAGAGTCAAAAGCAGGTGTCTTCGCAATGGCATAAAAGGGTTAAATTTTAATGGCCCATTGACTGACACAGTTTCGGAGGTAAAGAAAGGAATACATGAACACTTTAAGAATCATTATGCTGAGCAACATTGGATCAGACCAACGCTTAGCCTTGAATGCCATAGCCAGATTTCAGAGGAGGAAAATGCTGCTTTCAAGGAACCGTTCTTTGATCAAGAAATATTTGAAACATTGTGGAGATGTTCAGGTTCAAAGAGTCCAAGACCCGATGGAGTGAACTTCCATTTCATTCAAACGCATTGGGAACTCTTAAACACGATTATATTTGCTTCCTCAAGGATTTTGTTGGTAAGTTGTTGAAAGGTTTAAACTCCACGACCATAGTCTTCACCTATAGAACTCACTCACTTTAGGCCTATTTCTCTTATTGGAAGTGCTTATAAATTATTGGCAAAGCTACTGGACAAAAGATTTAGCAAGGTAATCAACAAGATTATTTCACATCAGCAACTTACGTTCATCAAGGGTCGCCAAATACAAAATGGAATTTTATTGACCAATGAATTATTACACTATGTTCAAGTATCAAAATAGCCATCTATTTCTCTGAAAGAGGATTTTGCTAAGATATTTGACTCAGTTTATTGGGACTTTCTACTATTGATGTTGCATAAAATGGGCTTCAGCAACACTTGGATAGCTTGGATCCAAGAATGTTTGATCACATCTTCAGCTTCGGTCAGAACAAATGGAGCAAGCACAGGAATCTTCCAAATTCAAGAAGATCTTAGACAGGGCGATCCACTATCTCAATTCTTGTTTTTAGTTGTGGCTGAAGGACTAAATATGCTACTGTGCAAATCTATTTCGATTGGTTGGTTGAAAGGTATAAAGTGTGGTACTTCTGAATATACTCACTCCTTATTTGCAGATGACACAATATTTTATGGGGAAGGAAATATGGAGAATATATTGGTAATGAAAGGTATTCTGAGGGTCTTCGAGATAATATCTGACTTATGCATCAAATTTTCGAAAAGTAGCCTACGTGGAGTAAACATCCCAAGTAACCTGACCACGGTATTTGCCTCCCATCTGTACTGTTCAGTTGTGACTCTCCCTTTTAACTACCTTGGACTTCCTGCTGGCTGCAATCAAGGACATATCAAAACATGGGAGAATCTCATCTTGAAAATGAAGCACATAGTACAACGATGGGAAAATCAATTTCTCTCTTTTGGAGGTAAAGTCACATTGATTAAAAGTGTGCTATGTAGCATGCGTATATACTACTTCTCCTTATTTAGAGCACCGAAAGCAGTCATCTCTAATATGATCAGAATATGCAGTCATTTTTGTAGTCTAGTAAATCTGAGGCATCTCGTGCTATATATTGGATAAGCCGGGACAAGTTGTGTCAGAGTAAAGAATGTGGTGGTCTCGGTCTTATATCCTTAGAAGCTTTTAGTATTTCCCTGCTTGGCAAATGGGGATGGCGACTAAGAACGGAAAATCAAGGGCCCTGATGCTCGATTTCAATTGACAAGTACCTAACTCAAGAGGCGCTCTATGCAAATTTGGATGTGCTGACAATTACAGGGAAGGTGTCCAAACGGTGGGTAGATATATGGAGTTGTGTATACTTAATGCCCTATCCTCCACTACATATGATTGCAATGGACAAATTCTGTATGGTTGATTCAAAATGGAATATAGAAAATGATGAGTGGTTGTCGAAATGGGATTTGCGTCGCCCTTTGAGAATCTTGGAGGAGGCCATTGTTAATAGATTATCTGATACTCTTTTAATCAATCCTCCTCGACCTATGAATGATGAATGAAGATGGGTGGAAGAACCGCTAGGAATATACAGTGTTCACAGTGCCTACAGAACAATTCATAGAGAATGGCGGTTGGACAATGTTGTAAACATGAAAATTTCTAAAATTTGGGGAAAGAGGACTCCTAGAAGAGTTATGTTTTTCTGTTGGAGATTGGTACAAATTAGAATTGCTACCGTGGATAATTTGGTTTACCTAGGAGTGGAACTTGCACCTACCGCACAATTATTATTATTATTATTATTAAAGCAAATCAACTTTACCCAATATATTCCCAACTAAGTTGGGGTCTGGGGAGGTCAGATGTACACAACCTACCCTTGTAATTATACAAAGAGACTGTTTTCGTTTGCGACCCAGGTGGGTATCGATCCCTGGGCCTCACATTATTATTATTATTAATATTATTTTCCTGCAAATCAAATTTTGATCCGATATCTCATGTGTTCTTCATCTGCCCGAAAATATATCCATTATGGTATGATATCTACAGTTGGATGAAACAAGTATATATTGGTCAAAAGTCTTCACTCCCCCATTATATGGCGCACATGGGCCATTTGAAAGGAAAGGCGATGCATGAACTTTGGCGCTCCATATGGCATTGTACGGTTTGAAATATTTTCAAGGCTAGGAACGATGCTCATTTCATAGATTCAAAATTCGTAAGGTCCCAGATCTTTGAAACAATACAAATTCAGACATGACAATGGCATACTGCTTATGTTTATTAGTTTATGATCAAACCTTAGTATGATTAGTGTCTGTATTCTTTAATCTGGTGGTAATTGCGCTTATGTACCCTTAATTCTTTATGAAATATAACCTTACCTAGCAAAACACACACTAAAATTATAATAAATTTTAAAACAATGGAACTAAAATTATTATTTAATAACTTATGGGTCTGACATTGTATTTGACCCTAAATTATGAGACTAAAACTACTTTTATCACAAAATATCCATTTACATTTTCTTAAATGATAAAGAATAAAATCATTATTATAATAAAAATCAAATATTTCTTTGTTTTTTTCTTTATTTATATACCCACCGACCTTACTCCTTCCCAACTCTCCTTCCTTTTTTGATAAGCCAAATTTTATATATGTATAAAATATTCACAGTAGGTAAACTAATGAAAAGACAAAAACACATATGTACAAGCTAACATCTTGGTGGTATTGAGTATTCATTGGTAAATTCAGCGTGTAGTCCCTTGATCGTGAACTGTATATCTTGCCATTCCCTCTTACCCTCCTTTATAGTTAAGGGTGTTCAGGAACATGGCTCCCCTAACGTCATGAATGCAGAGTCTCCCTACTTATTATGTTGATAAACTCAATGTTGTAGAGTCTCCCTACTTATTATGTATCATCGTTCAAAGCGCCAGAAACTGGGTTGAAAGAGTGGGTAAAGTTAGAACTGGATTTCCAATGGGAAAAAAATAGAGATGGACGCGAAGAAGATACATTGGATATCATGGGATAAAATGTGTATGGATAAAAGTAATGGGGGCCTTGGCATGAAGAACTTTAAGGCCTTCAATGCGAGATTGTGCGAAAATTGGCTATGGCATATACACACGGAAAGGTAGCGGATTTGGATACAAGTGTCGCACGCATGATACATAATTTATCAATCAACTCTAGGGAATGGATCTTCATCAACTAAGAGGACAATGATCGGTTTGTGATGCAGGAGGATCTGTAAAATAGGAAGTAATGGGGATATATTCCTAATTGGCCCTGATTTCAGTATTTTGGACATATATTTGGCGACGGTTATCAGAATCACGCATAAGACCTCAATTCAGAAACTTCTTTTCGGCATGCACGTTTTCCCAAAATAAATTGTCTTCAAATTATTTTTCCTTTTGAATAATTAGTTTTAGTTAATATTTTTTATTTTTGGTAATAAATCGTCTGTCAATTAGGAAGGCCATTTAAGCCCAATTTAGGCTAGATTTTCGACAGATTGCTTATCTTATTTTGAATTTTAATTATGAGAGATTTTTTAAATTTGCTATTCGTTTTTGGCTAAATTCGAATATTCACGAATTTTGACTATAAAGTCCGGCTTATGGACTTAGTATTCGACATTATCAAATTATTATTGAATATTATTGAAATCCTAGAGACTATTATCTCTGATTTTTGGGAATTTTCTGTCGTTCTTTCTTGCAATTTGCCTGGTGAAACTAGTTCGCAGAATAATCACTATTCTACTTGATGTCAATTTGGTGGGAATATTTTCTGAAATTTGTGTAAACTATGAGGTGGATTGTAGATAATTTGGTAAGATAGCTTGGACAT
>JAOWBN010196088.1:0-13584 GCA_028565015.1 Pinguicula moranensis
ATCTGCAACATTTGTTGAGGAAGAAATCACTGCAGCATTGGTTGAGGAAGAAGTCACTGATCAACATTGCTCTGAGGATGCTGAAACAGGGGAGTTTGGTGTTTTGATACGGAAGCAGAGGAATGCTGCTAACTCGATTGTCAATAGCCAATGAAGTTCTTTTTAATTGATGAGTCACGTTTGGGAGCCAATTAGATTCCTTTTAATTGTTGTGGAGTCACGTTTGGGACTTGAATGTACAACCGCTGATCTGCACATGATCCTGTAGATGTCATTAGTTGAGTTTTGTTTTTGTCCTACATATGTATATATACAAACACAAATCTGTAATTATACTCACGCTTTTACTCCGATAAATGAAAAATCAAAAGGAGGTGAAATTTTCTCCGCCAACAACCGCTTCACCCGCTTGACATTTTTCTTGATTTCTCTGTAATTTGTGTTTGATTTCAATACCCAAGTTTGTGTTTTATTCGATATGAATTCTCTGTTCACAGTATATTGATTTATCGAACTAATCTAGAAGAGTCATGGGATCATGTCTTAGATAAGGTGTGATCCTATAATTTAGAGATCATTCCTTTTACAAATAAAAATGATCTCCTCCTCCATTATCTATATGTTAACACTCCCCCTCAAATTGAATTACGTCTTCAATTACCAACTTGCTTAAAGTACTTGTGAACACTTATTTGGTTATTGCTTTGGTTAGGATGTCAGCTAACTATTCTTCTGATCTAACAAATGGAAGACTGATGACACATTTTTCAAACTTTTCTGTAATGAAGTGGCGATCCACCTCCACGGGCTTGGTTTGATCATGCTGAATCGGATTTTCAAATATGTTGATAGTTGATTTATTGTCACATTTCAACGGGCACACCTCATTTACTAACTGTCCAAGCTTGTGTAGTAGCTTTCTCAGTCATAAGATTTTAGTCAGTGCTCGTGCTACTCCTCTGAATTATGCTTTTGCACTTGATAGAGTTACCACCTTTTATTTCTTACATTTCTAGGTCACAAAATTACCACCAATCATCATGACCAGCAGTAGATCTTCGATCGACCGGGTTGCTTGCCCAATCAGCATCTGTGTATCATGTAATCCTCAAGCAGCCATTCTTTGCAAAACGAATCCCCCTTCTTGATGTACCTTTCAAGTATTGTACGATTCAAAGAGCGACCTCCATGTGGTCTGTCTATGGTTTTTGCATAAACTGACTAATCACGCCAACTGCATATGCTATATCTGGTCGAGTGTGTGCTAGACAGATGAGCTTGCCTACCAGGTGCTGGTATCAAGCCTGGTCTGCTAACTTTGCCCCCTCTATAATTTTTAATTTCTCGTTCACCACTATGGAAGTATCGGCAGGTTTGCAATCTAGAAGTCATGTCTCAACAAATGGGTCTAATACATACTTTCTTTGTAAAATAAAGATCCCTTTTGGTGTTCTTTGGGCCTCTATTCCCAAGAAATATCTTAGCTCTCCCAAATCTTTTATCTCGAACTAAATGAACAAGTTTGTTCTTAATTTCAACAACTCTTCAGAGTCGTTGCCTGTAATCACCATATCTTTCACATAAATAATCAAACACTTGATCAAATCTCTCTTCTTTTTATAAATAGAATATGGTCTGAATTTCTCTGTTTATACCCGTATTTCTTCATAACAAGTGTGAACCTCCCAAACCATGCTTGAGGTAACTACTTTAATCCATATAAGGCTTTCCACAGTCTGCATACCTCATTTTCTAGTAATCAATTTTCGAATCTAGGCGGTGCGCCCATGTATACTTCTTTTTTTCGGGTCTCCATGTAGGAAAGCATTTTTACAATGAACTGATATAGGGGCCAATCTAGATTAACTGCGATAGAAATGGTACTCGGATGGTATCGATCTTTGCAACTGGGGAGAACGTCTCAGAGTAATCAATCCCATAAATCTGAGTGTAGCCTTTCGCTACTAGCTATGCCTTGTGATGTTATATAGATCCATCAGCTCTTCATTTGATGGCAAATACCCACCGACATCCTACAAGTCGCTTGCCTGGAGGAAGTTGACATACATCCCACATATCATTCTTTGCTACTCTACCTCCATAGCTTGTCGCCACTCGGGTTCCTGTAAGACTTCCTCAATCATTCTGGGTAGCTTCTCTGAATAAACAGTAGCAGAAAAAGTTGTGCATGTACTCCCCCTGACCAGGTTACTTATAGGGTATTGTGCTGATCCAAACACATGTTAGGTTCAGATCATTTGGAGGCACTCCTCGAGTGCTCCTTGGTGGTAATTCTTGCCACACATGTACTATATTTGGGATTACTTCTGTCTTGTCAAGGGAGGCTACATCGAAAGTTATGTCAGGAGATGATGATACCAAGTCAGTTGTACTAACCTCAGGGATATCAGTCTGAGTGGGTGAGAGTGGGATGTTGTTGCGGTTAGGCACGAAAGTGGTGCCTTGTTCAATGTCAATAGGGGATAGCCCGACGGTTCCATCATTTGACTCTTTTGGGATATCAACAGGCAAAGCAGGAGATGGCACATTAGGTAGGTTGAATGGCATGTCTACTAATCAAATCAGCGGGTCGCATGGTTGCCCCCTTGACCGGTGGGTTGAGTATAGTAGTACTCAGTTTTAATGAAGTCACAGTCCATAGAGGTGAACATGAAACAAGAATGAAGATCAAAGAATCTGCACATGAATCAAGTTTCGTTTGGTCACCCTTTGGAATATGAACAAATACGAAGCACCCAAAAGTATGAGGCTGAAGGGTTTGGATTTCAGGGTTTGGAATGAGTTTTTGTGAGTGTTTGAAGGGGTGTTTTGAGTTTGAGGATCTTTGTGGGTAGGCAATTTATGAGGTAGGTGGTAGTAACAATGGCATCCAACCAAAAAAACTTAGGGACCTGAGACTCAAGGAGTAAAGCACGAGCGATTTCCAATAGAATACGATTTTTTTCGTTCAGCTTCTCCATTTTGTTAGAGTAGGCGGGTGGGCACAAGTGGTCTGATGGACTACGCATTTTTCCTTAAAAAAAACTTGTTCATAGTGAGGTTCACATATTCCCCCTATTGTCAGACCGAAAGATTTGGATTTGTCACTTAAACTGGGCTATATCAATAGTGTAAAACTTCATAAACTTTTGAGGTACCTCAGACTTGCGTTTGAAGAAGGAAATCCAAGACATACGAGTGCAATCATCAATAAATAATATAAAATACCAAAACTCATGCGTATATGAAACCAGGGTAGGACCCCATATATCAGAATGAATCAAGGAAAATGCATGAGATGAACGAGTGTTTGACACAGGATAGGATTGTTTGTGGCTTTTGGCCATAACACATGTATGACAATGCGCTAATGTATTATTCATAAAGAACTGAAGAAATAAAAGTTTTAGATAACCAACAGATGAATACTCAAGACGTCTGTACCATAGACAAGCCTGCCTATTGACTATCCCACGAGCCAGCATACAGGTTTCATGTTGGGCCACCTTATCAACATAGTACAAACCATCACGCTCAGTGCCACACTCAATGATCGCCCACATTCTGATATCCTACAAAAAACAAAAGGTAGGATACGTTAGAGCAGTAGACATGGGCGGTTCGGTTGCTGGTTGCCGAACCGCCGATTTTCGCCAGTTTTCGATTTTTAAAATAAAAACCGTAACCTCCTTGAATATCCAATTTTGTCTGGTCCGATTTTCTCCGGTTGGCGGTTCGGTTGCCGAAAACCTCCGGATCGTTTGATGATTTTGGTTCATGCCAATTTTGAATGGTTTCATGATGGTTCCGACACAGTTTATATACGGTTCAAACCTCCGGCGTAACCAAGTTTTTTTTGAATTTGTTTTAACGAAAAAAAATTTCTTTCAAATTTTTAAGAAAAAATTATTTTCTTATATTTGTCATATAAATCTATAAAAATATATATATATTTTAAGTTCCATAAATAAATAACTTATTATATAAAAAACATATTAATATACAAATATTATTTATATATGTATATAATATTTTATAAATCAAAGTTTATAAATTAAAATATAAATAAAATTACATTGATGATTGACCATTTAAATGAAGTCACATTTACATTTATAACACTAATACAAATAAATATATGTTAATATTTATATTTAGAATTTAAATTAATTTGTATTTACAATATAATTTTAAAAAAATAAAAAAAACGGGGAAGGGTTTGAATTCAATTATAAATGAATTAACATTTATAATCAAATTGTCTACGTATCATTTATGTGTATGCATAAACGAATCAAAGCTCACGTAGTTCTTCAGTTTCTTACCTTAAATACCTTTTTAATCATTCGAAATTGGTTGGGCTTGATGTACATGTGCTTGTCGTTGACCCATCTTCATTTATGTCGAATGGATCCTCTTCAACGAATTGATGTTCTTGAACCCTATGCTCCGTTGCTATCTAATCCTGCATGCACGTTTGATATTCCAACATCTAGGGGTTTAAGTTGGAACGAGTTTCGTTTAAAATGTACCCTCCCTGGCTAAATATTTGTTCTACGACAACGATTGAAACTGGACATCCTAAAACCTCTTTTGCCATAATCGATAATATTAAAAATTATCGTGATTTGCTTCTCCACCAACCAAGAACATCGAAAAACATCCAATCAACATCTTGTTGACCTACACTTATCTACGCAATATCTAAATGAGTGGTTAAATACGCGTCAAGTTCCACAAGTGTGGTACTTGACGGGTGCCTGGTCTGTTTACTGAATGTTTTATTCAATATCTCCTGAGAGAGCTGGTTCCACTAGTACTACCTTCACTAAGTGTCTTAGTCGGTTGAGTCGTAATACCTAAGCCTTTGATAATCTACATATAACTCGTTTAATACAGTAATTACGTCCTTATAATTTTTAGTTGGTATACCAAACTCGTCTGTAAATGTATTATAATAATCTTGTAATGATATTTTTAAACCTTTCAATTTAATCCGGAGGTTTAAAACGGCAGCAACTAGGTTCAATAATAGTGTATCTAAAAGATATTTACATCATTTTGATCTTATAGCAACTATGACACTTTGTAAACCAGATTCGTTTTCATAACTTTGTATCGTTTCTCCTAAATCAGTACAAATTGGAACAATAAGATGTGAAATGGCCTTATATACATGAGATAATATTTTGGTATATGCATTAAATTGTTTTAACAATTGTAAAAAAAATTCAGTATCATTCCAATTTACCAGGTGCAAAGAATTATGATTGTAGTTATTAGTAAAAAATCTGCACAATAATTCTTTATAAGGAACTGTTTGATTAAGCATATAGTAAGTGGAGTTCTAATGGGTTGTTATATCTATGTTAAATAGAATAGGCCTAGCATCATTATCAGTACAAAATTTAAATAATTCCTTCATTACTTTCAGTTTAGTTGCCAAATATTACCGCCATTTTAATTGGATTAACACTTAAATCAATACATGATAAAAACGTCTTGTCACATAAATTAATAATATGACAAATGCATTTAATATGAAAAAAACGACCTTCTAATGAAGAATCACATAATTCTTTTAATTCAGGTATACATGCATCATTAGGAGTTGCATTATCAAAAGAAAAACTATATATTTTATATTGTAAATTATATTTTTCAAGTATATTCATTATCATTAAACATATATTTAATGCATTATGTTTTTCATCAAACATCCTATAAGCTATTGTTCCTTTTTGTATTTTTCATTCATTATCTACCCAATGACAAGTTACTCCCCTATAAATATGTCTTTACCAATGATCGGACCATATATCACTACATATAGATACTTTTTGTATCCCTAAAATTGAAAAAAGTTGACGTAATTGTCTTTCTTCTAAAATAACTTTTTTTAATATCATTACAGTGTGATTTACGGTTTAGTTTACTGAATGCGGGTTGTAAGCATGTTTGCACATAATATTCAAAGTTACGACTTTCGGGAAAACAAAAAGAAAGACCCTCTGAACAAACTAAATCTACTAAACCATCTCAACTTTTATTTTGATTATATCTAAAAAGACTAGAAGGAGACATACCTGGACTTCTAGGTCCAGTTCCACTTCCACCGCTAGTAGAACCCCAACTTGATATTTGTGTTTGGTTGGGATCTATTCTATATTCTACCGGATGTGCCAATTTTATGTGATTGGTTAGCGATCCATCACCTTCAATTTTCATAAAAATTTTAGTTAACTTATTCTAATTCTAAATTACAATAGTCTAACAAGCCTTAATCGATTCGATAAGCATCCATGTAGATGATCTCGTACTAAAATTTCATTGATTAGCTGTCTAGACAGTGTTACCATTCCTCGTGAAAGGCCCAGATTTCTGATGGAGTTACAATGGTCTCACTTAAGAACCAGCTCTAGACAGCCTTTCACGAGCATGATTACTTCAGACCTTCTTAGACACATATAATATTTAAACTAATATAATATTATATAAATTGTTTAAATAAATAAAATATTTACACTCATATTTAAATAGTTACTTTTACGAAACTCGTATTTGGTTATACAAAATCGGCACCGTGCATAATAATGGTCAGGGCCTTCTGTCGGGTTTTTCACTTTATCATAAAAGTCGATCCAAACTCGAGATTTGCTAGTCTTATGTGCGGGCAGCGGTGGCGTCTCGATCGGGGTGGACGTTGTTGTTGATGTGGAAGTGGATGGTTTCCACTTTCAAGAATAATTTCTTTCAAAAACACATCATTCGGCGCCAACGGTAATAAACTTTCACCCAAAACTTGTGAATCCATCTCTTAAAAAGCATTCAAATCAGTATTTTCGTTAACAAAATTGACAAAAGGGGTGTAGATCCCGGGGGTGGGAGGAAGTTATAAAGAAGACGGAATGTGAGATCTTTTGGACATTTTTTCGATAGAGTAACAAAATAAAATAAAAATTTGCTGAAAAAAATTGCTAATATGAAATCGAGGATCAAAAAATAAATGTAGTAGAAATTAGAAAGTAGATGATTGCAGAATGAACTTGAAAATTGAAGAAGAGACTTGAGACTTGAGAATTGAGATTAAGAAAGAATGTGTGATTGAAAATGAAGAAGGGGGTATATTTATAGTGGTAAAAAATAAAAAGTTAAATTAAAAATAAAAGTAAAAGAAAGAAATAAAGAAATTATAAAAGCATGACCGTAGCAGGATTTTCGGCGTAAATCCGGCTAAAGCCACTCAACATAATTTATTATTATTGTGTTGGGGGTGGAAATCTATGTTTTTATTATTTTGTTTCTTAATTTTATAAAATCGTCGGTTGTCTGACTGATTTCCAGTGGAAATCCGACGAATAATCAGCAACCGCCTCGTGCACCGTGCATGTGGCTTTTTTAGGATTTTTTAGGGTTCTTAGAGTTTAGATTTTTTTAGAGTTTTAGGTTTCTAGGATTTTTTGGTTTGTTAGGGTTGTAAGGATTTAGGATTTAGATTTTTTATAAAACAGAACTTAAAAACTTATATAGCTTATAAAATTATAAAAATTATAAAACAGAACTTAAAAACTTATAAAATAATATGACTTGTATTATGCATAACTTATTAACTTGTATAATTTATAAACTTATAAACTTATATAATTTATAAACATATTAGATAACTTATAAGATATATAAACTTTATATAAAATTCAAACTTATTAACTTGTACTTGTACTAGTACTATTATGTAAAGGTAAAGTAAACTAAAACTTATATAAACTTTATATTTATATAATTTAAATTTTATAAGTTACACAAGTTTAAAAACTTATAAATTTTAATAACTTACAAACATTTTTAACTTATAAAACTTAAAAACTTGTATAACTTTTAAACTAATATATAATTTATAAAACTTATTAACTTTATATAAACTTGTATAAAATATAAACTTGTACAAATTTTATGTTTAAATAAGTTAAATTTTATTTCAATTTTATATAAAATTTGTAAGGTTGATAAATTATATATTCTATAAGTTACACAAGTTCTTAAGTTTTATAATTGTAAGTAATTTTTTTTTATAAGTTTATAAGTATTACATTACGAGTTATATAAATTTTTAAGTTTGATATATTTTATAAGTTTTCAACCCTAAAAAAACTAAAAATCCAAAAAAATAAATAAATAATTAAAATAAACTTTATATTCATATATGATATAAGTTAAAGTTGATAAGTATTAATTAAGTTATAAAGGGTGTGTTAACTTTAAAAAAATCTTTTCAGTTTTATAAACTAAAGAAGTTTATAAGTTATATAAGTTTTTAATTTTTTGTAAGTTTTTAACTTTTTAACTTTTATAAGTTATATACATTTTTAAGTTTTATAAGTTATATACATTTTTAAGTTTTATAAGTTATATACGTTTTTAAATTTTATAAATTTTGTAAGTTACATATGTTTTTAAGTTTTATAAGTTATGTCTATTTTTAACTTTTATAAGTTTTTAAGTTTTATATATTTTATAAGTTTCCGAACTAAAAAACCCAAAACACCCTAAAAAAATAATTAAAATAAACTTTATATTCATATAAGTTAAAGTTTATAACTATTAATTAAGTTATAAATGGTTTGTTAACTTTATAAAAAAATTTAGTTTTATAAAATGTATAAGTTATGCAACTTTTATAAGTTCTTTTTAATTTTTATAAGTTATATATGCTTTTAAGTTTTATAAGTTTAAGTTATATACGTTTTTACTTTTTAAGTTTTAAGTTTATAAAATTCATAACTTTTCAAACCATAAAACCCTAAAAAACATAATAAATAAATAAATTGTGATTTCTGGCGGATTTCCGCCATTTTTTTGCCAAATTTTTTTGTTATATTTTTTAATTTTTCGCCGGAAGCGGTTTGACCGGCCAAACTAGTATTTTTTCCAGAAAAAATTCCCACCGGTTGAAACCTCTTGAAAATGGCAGATTTATTTTTTTGATTTTTTTCAAATCCTCCAATTTTAGCCGGTTTGAAAACTGACGGTTAGCCGATTTTTGGTTGAAAATGCCCATGTATATAGAGCAGTACAATTCAATTCCTTAGTCATGTGACTTATATTTACTAATTTGCATGATAGGACTGGAACATATAAATAGTTAGGCAATCACAGCGTAGGTGTTAGTTCAATAGCTCTTGCGCCTTGAAAACGAGCAAAATCTCCACTTAGCTGTTTGAATACAAGATCTCTTTGGAAATGATGACTGGCAAATATCATTTGGGTCATTGGTTATCGTGTCTGTAGTGCCACAATCAAATATCCAGGGTTTGGACGGAGACAAGACTGGATTTTGATCAATGCATGCTACTGCAGTTTTAGCGACAAAGCAATCGGGTCGAAAAAAATTTGGGTTGGCAAAATCGGACTTGGTATGTAATTTTTTAGTATGCTGGGGCACTTTCTGAATATCTAGCAAACGAAGGGGCTCACTTGCAAAATCAAAAACTGTCTGGAAGGCGAATTTGAAACATGGTCAGACTGCAGGGAACAAGATGCAATGCCACCTGGGTTTCGGGGATGTAATGGAACACCCAAACTCCCGAGGGGCGTATTTGCAATAAACGCAGGGTCCAAAGGCAACATATAAGAAGACAAAGGACTTGAGGGCAAGGTTTCCCCCCAAATCGATTACCTTCGTTCGCCTATTTGAATCCCGCGATGCCGTTCACTGCTATAGCCTCGAAACCTAACCGTGGTCCTCTGTTGTCGCCGTTGATGCTGGAGACCTCTGTGTTGCCCACCATGCAGGTAGCATTACCGGGCTTGGTCCCTCGTCTCTCCACATCCGACCACTACTCTGGGTAGCCTATATGTTTGAAACATCTCGCGAGTGTATGACCTATCTTCTTACAATTAGTGCACCAGAGGGTGGATTTGTCAACACCGTTGTTCGGAGAGGTTGTTCATGGGTTCTTTCCTCGATCTATCTTGCCGTGGACGGGGAGACTGCTGCCTGCGCCTAGTGATGCTTTCAATCTGATGGTATGGTGAGGTGTGAATATGCCAATCCTGGCCGCCTCGCGATGGACTATTGCATACACGATCTCGGTTGAGGGCAGCAACGTCATCTTGAGGAGATCTCGGCGCACGGTGTCAAATTCATCATTAATTGTTGACAAAAACTAGAATAGGCAAGTATCGTGGCACAATTTGTTGAAAGTGGCAATATCGGTTGCGTTGCAATGGGGTTTGGCTTCCTCCTTTCGATTTCACACCAGATTTTCTGGAGAGTGTTGAACAATTGTTCCAGGGTGCGATCCCTCTGCTTTTGGTTGCTGGCTCGGTGATCATAAATTTGAAGGGTGTCACCATCACTGCTGTAGGTGGTCACAATACCACTGCAGAGTTCTTTTGCCATGGGATACTCAGAAAAATAGTTCATCAGGTCACGATCCATGTTGTGAAAGATCCACGAGTAGATGGATAAATCAGTTTGTTCCCAGTATGGGAAGGCTAGATTAGTGGATGACGGAGGCGGAGGAACGCCGGTGATATGGTTGAGGAGTCCTTGGCCGCCAATCGCCACTTGCATTAACCGAGACCACAAGGAGTAGTTCAGTTCAGTTAATTTCAGATCAATCTCTATAGTGTGGTTGTTGTCTACAGGTTGCATCTTTTGAAGCAGGTGGTTGAACTGCTCAGAGAAATTTTCCGGTGCACGGTGCAACCTTGGATCAGCAGCAAAGGGTTCTCCTCACGTCGCGTTCTGGAGGATGCGATTGCCCAGACCACCAGGTTCGTTTGGATTGATGCCATCTCTGGCAGATGATGTCTCTGACATAATTTGGCAAAGGTAAGCTTCAATTTTTTCTGGTAAGTGATGAACTTGGGATCAAGAATTGATCACCAACGCTATTAAACCATGATTGTTTGTATCGAAAGTTTGAATTTTATTGAATATGAATTCTTTGTTCCCATTACATTGATTTATAGAACTAATCTAGAAGAGTTATAGGGATCATGGGAAATCATGTCTTAGATAAAGTTTGATCCAATACTTTAGAGATAACTCTATTTACATATAAGAATGATCCTATTATCTATATGCTAACACCCCAAACTTGTATATTGACCGCTCCCCACCTCCCCCACCATCAACAATTTGTATTCGGGCTGAAATCCCGAAAAACTACCTCATAATATTATTTATTTTATTTTTAATATTCCTAACTATATTAAGGTGGGTCTTGGTGGGGTGGGTCCAAAAATTTAAATGACATGTGTAAAAAGGCCCACAGCTCAACAAAATTCAAATTCCGTAGCGCGGTGTTCCCAATTTGAAATGGCAGTCTCATCCCAGTCGTTGATTCTTGCACCCATTTTCGGGTTCTCTTTCATACTCCCGTAATAACAAATTCAAATCAATAAGCTGGTAGTAGTTGCACAAAGAGCGAGGGAGCTCCAAGTAATTGAGGTAAAATTGTTGAATTGAAGATAATTAGGTTTACAGATGGTTTTCAATCAAGTTTAATTGCGAGTGAGAGGGTGGCCAACAAAAAAATAGTTTCTTGATTTCTAAATCAGAAGAAAATTAACTTCAAGATTCCGCTCCGCGGAGCTAGAGTTCTTTTAGCATGCTTCCTTGATCAGGTGTAATTTTGTTTGAGTATGTCACATTTTCATGTCGCTGTTATAAAATAAGTTACTTTTTGTTTTTTGATTCTGAGTTGTTGGAGAATCTCCATGTTTTGATTTTGAATGAATGCAGTGGTGGAGAGGTTTGGGAAATCCTTGAGTATAAGGAGGGGAAGAAAGTAGAATCAATGCTTTCGATTCAAGGGCTTATCGAAAATTAGGACGGTCAGTTGGAAAAACAAAGTCATTTATTTTCCATCACAAGAAAACAATTTCAAGATTTGGTGGAGTTGGGTTTCTTTTCTATTAAGTGGAAATCATTGAATCGAGAGGATTCTACGAAATAATTTCTATTCAATTGTATTTTTGTGTGTATTATAATGTATGTTTTGTGTGTCCTTTATAGAGCATACTAATCTATACACATCCCTGAATATCCACTAAGAATATCAAGCATTATCCCTCAATATATGCAACATTATTTGGGTAGGTATACTTCTTTCTTCTTTTGTTGACTGGTGTTAACAGTCCCCCTCAAGTTGTACCGTCGGGTCTTCGATACCCAACTTGCATAGTACTTCGCGGAGCGCTCTTCCTGATACCGCTTTAGTCAGAATATCTGCAAGCTGATCTTCTGATCGAACAAATGGCAGACTAATTAGTCCCCTCGCCAGCTTCTCTTTTATGAAGTGTCTATCCACTTCAATATGCTTAATACGATCATATTGCACTGGGTTTCCTAAAATACTGATGGTTGCCTTAATATCACATTTCAATGGACATCCGTTTTTACTAGGAACCCAATTTATGCTAATAATTTTCGTAACCATAGTATCTCGGCTAATCCTCGAGCAATTTCTCAGAACTATGCTTCAGCACTTGATAGAGCTACTACTTTTTTCTTCTTACTTTTCCAAGTAACCACATTATCGCAAACCAGCATAAAGTATCCTTCGGTCGACTGGATTTCCAGTCTAATCTGCATCAGTGTATCATTCGAGATCGAGATGGCCATTTTTTCAAAAGATAATTCCCTTTCTAGGTGTTCCTTTAAGATAACGAACTATCCTTA
Source organism: Pinguicula moranensis (assembly GCA_028565015.1). Lineage (NCBI taxonomy): Eukaryota > Viridiplantae > Streptophyta > Magnoliopsida > Lamiales > Lentibulariaceae > Pinguicula > Pinguicula moranensis. The sequence continues at coordinate 12,689 of JAOWBN010196088.1, forward strand.
AGGCTGCTTTCATGTGATCTGCTTGAGGTTTGTGCATAAACGGGCTTACAATGCTAACTGCAAAGGAAATATCTGGCTAGGTGTGAGACAGATAGATAAGTTTTCCTACTTGTCTTTGATATTGATCTCTGTTAGCAAGTTCAGTGTCTTCATCTGTCCGTAGCTTCTGATTTACTATCATAGGTGTTTCAGCTGGTTTGCAATCCAATAGACCTGTCTCAACCAGCATATTCAGAATATATTTTCTCTGAGAAATGAAGATTCCATGCCTAGATTGTAGAACCTCAATTCCGAGAAAATATTTCAACCTTCCTAAATCCTTCATCTCAAATTCTTGGAAAAGGTTTAGTCAAAGTTGTTGGATTTCTTCATCATCATTTCCTGTAATGATCATATCGTCAACATAAATGATTAGGCACGTGATAAGATCATTCCTTTTCTTGAGAAAAGGAGTATGGTAAGAAGTGCTCTGCTCATAACCATATTTTTTCATTGCTTCAACAAATCTTCCAAACCAACATCGTGGAGATTGTTTCAGACCATAGTGCTTTTTTTCAATTTGCATCCCTGTCCTTGTTTAAAGTCCTCGGAGAAGCCTGGGGGAGGTTCCATATATACTTCCTCCTGTAGATCACCATGAAGGAAAGCATTTTTTACGTCAAACTGATGCAGAGGCCAATCTAGGTTTGCAGCTACAGAAAATAGAACCCGGATTGTATCAATTTTAGCCACGGGAGAGAAGGTTTCATCATAATCTACTCCGTAAGTTTGTGTGTAACCCTTGGCTACAAGGCGTGCCTTGTATCATTCAATTGAACCATCTGCTCGATGTTTTACTATGAACACCCACTTGCATCCCACTTCTCAAGTGCTTGCATCTCTGCCTCCATGGCTTG
>JAOWBN010196099.1:0-15231 GCA_028565015.1 Pinguicula moranensis
CCAACCGCCGGAGAAACCGGGTTTACTAGAGGTAAACCAGGTTAATCCACCCACAGTTCGGCTACCAAACAGGGCCTAAATTATTTGTTGTTTCAGGAGGAAAAAGGATGGCAATAGGACCGGTGTGGCGGGGCTTTGTTGGTCCGGGGCCCATTATGTCCGGGCGGATCATTCCATTCCCTTTCTTCCTGTATTTTTTTAATACATAAAATTCTTTTTTTAATACATAAAATCTTTTTTATTTTTTCTATTTTATAGGGTAGCAGGTGGGACGGTCTAGGTGTTTGCCCACATCCATGTGCGAGGTGATAAGAGAAAACTACCAAAAATAATATAATTCAATAAAACAAAGAAAATAAACAACCTCCCAATTTGTAAAATTTTGTTAGGAGTACAAATAATCATAATCGAATATGTGGTTAATAATACGAAATAATATTGAAAAGAAGAACACCAAGATTTACGTAGAAAATTCCTTTGATGTGAAGAGGTGAAAAATCACGGGATCCTTAGATCCATCAAAATTCAATACCACCAAATGAGCAAGAGTACACAATACAACAGCACACCACGAATCTCTAGCCCTTATAACACATTACGGTGGCACTAGAATCACAATACTATCAAAGATGCAAAACACAAAAATGAGCAATTTGTTCGATAGCCAATAACTCAATATCCAACCGTTGGAAATCAATATCCTTTTTACAGAATGTATCTAGACGAGTCCTATAACTCCAATCAAAATTTTAGGCTGATCGGATTATGTTAAAACTTCTAAACGCCAACAAAATCAATAGTATTGTTCTTCTCTTCTCTTTTGAGGGCACGGATTTTCTCATAAAACCTAACTCTCACACATACAAACACAATTATGTATCTTATATACCCGCCAGGTATATTACTAAATGGGCTTAAAACCATTTAAAGTCATTGGGTCTTAAAAAATACTTAGTTGAGAGCCAATAAATCCCAACAAATCTCTCCCCTCCCGACTATGTGGAGCGTCTTGTCATCTCCGCAAGAGAACAACAAACCTCAAACTTACATCTCGATAGAATCTTTATCATCATATCAGCATCATTATCATCCGTATGAACTTTGCCAAGCTCAATTAACTTCTCATCCAATACATCACGTATATATAGATACCTAACATCAATATGTTTTGACTTGTAACGAAAAGTAGGATGTTTTCCAATGTGCACTTGACTATCACAAAGTAAAACATACATGTCTTGAGAGTAACCAAGTTCCTTAAAAAACCTCATCAAATATAACAACTTTTTGCATGTTTCTGTAGCGGCTATGAACTCAGCTTTATTTGTTGAAAGGGCAATACATTTCTGCAACTTAGATTGCCAGAAACGCCCCCTGTAACAGTAGTCAAAATACCTGAAGTAGACCTTAAGGTATCAACATTTTCAACCATATCTGAATCAGTGTTACCCATGAGAACTGATTCCTCATATTCAAGTCAAAGCTTTGACTCTAGAGTACCACGAAGATATCTCAAAATTCACTTAACTACATCCCAATGCTCTCTTCCTGTTTAGAAAAATATTTGCTCACTATACCAAGTCTTGTACATACCATAGCATACATCAAACTACCAACAACAGAAAAATAAGGAACATTATTCATTTCTTCCTTATTTTCATCAATAGAGGGATTCTGTTTGTTACTGAACTTTATATGTGTCGCCAAAGGAGTACTAACTAGTTTAGCCTAATCCATTGAAAATCTCTCAAGTACTTTCTCAGTGTACCTAACTTATGATAACTACAACTTTCTTACTTTTCTGTCTCAAGTGATGCTTATCCCAAGAATTCTCTTTATTGGTCCAAAATCCTTCATATCAAAGGACTTGCTCAATTCCTGCTTCAACCTACAAATTCAAGAAGCACTTTGACCAACAATAAGCATTAACATAAAGCAATAAGATAATAAGTCATCTGAGGAGAATTTCTGAACAAATACACAATGATCACAAGCAGTTTTCTCGTAGCCCTGTTGCCTCATCACAAACTCAAACTTCTTGTACCACTATCTCAGAGCTTGCTTCAAACCATACAAACTCTCTTTCAACTTCCACACATAAGCCTCTTTGCCTTTCACCCTAAAACCTTCCAGTTGTTCCATATAATTTTTTTCATTCTGATCACCATGAAGAAAGCAGTCTTCACACCCATTTGCTCAATCTCTAAGTCGAGGCTTGCATCTAGCCCCATACACATCGGATTGAAGGCATTCCCACAATGGGTGAAAAAATCTCATCAAAGTCGATTCCTTTTTTATGACTGAAACCTTTAACAACCAATCTGGCGTTGTGCCTTATTTTGGAAGTGTTCTCTTCCTACTTCAGCCTATAGATCCACCTATTCTTCAAATATCTCTTACCCTTAGGTAATAACACCAACTCAAAAGTATGGTTATTGTGTAAAGATTTCATCTCATTCTTCATTGCATCAGACCATTTTTGCTTGTCTACACTTTCCATAAATTCTTCAAAATATTTGGGCTTTCCCCCGTCAGTCAGGAGTACATACTAACTTGAAGAATATCTTGTATATGGCTGCCTATCTCCAGTAGACCTTTTAAATTCAACTTCCTGTGGATCATCATCAACAACATCCATAGGATTATGCAAGTTATCATGTTATTGAACATCATTAAAATTTTCATGCTGCACATTAGTTTCAACTGTATCACCACCAGCTGTAGTAGGTGTGGTGTAAAACTTGGATAACCATCACTGAGATCATCTTGAATTTGAGAATCAAATTTTTATGCCTTCTCAATATAAATAAAAGTTTGGTATTCATAAAATACCACATCACAGCTTTGTATGACATTGTTCTCAGCTGAATCATACATTTTGTAACCAAACTCATCTTGACCATAACCAATGAAGATGCATTGTTTTACTTTGGCAGCTAACTTTGATATCTCATCTTTCGGAAACATAAATCTAAGCTTTGCATCCAAACACCCTCAAATGATTATAAGAGGTATTCTTTCCAGTCCAAATGTTCTTTGGAACATCATCCTGCAAAGCAATAGTAGTAGTTAGATTAAGAATATAACATGCAGTATATAAAGTCTCACCCCAACAAGATTGTTGAAGCTTCGACTCTATTAACATGCATATGATACGATCCATCAATGATTTGGTCATTCTTTTAGTCAACGCATTCAACTAAGGCATATTGGGAGGCTTCTTCTGGTGTCTAATCTCCTGTTGCCTACAATGCTCCTCAAACGGTCCATGATATTCACGATCGTTATCAGTTATGATGCACTACAATTTCTTTTCAGTTTATCTTTCAACTAAGGCTTTAAACTCCTTAAATTTATCAAATACTTGATTTTTGGACTTCAAGGCATAGACCTAGAGCTTACTAGAATGATCATCAATAAATGTCACAAAGTTAGAAGCACCACCATTGATTTTTACCGTCAATGGACCACAAATATCTTAATGAACCAATTCCAACGAATTTGATTGCCGGCGAGGAGTTAGTCTTGAAATATACTCAGTTCTGCTTTCCTTCAAGACAATGAGAGCACTTTTCAAAATTTGAACTCTTAGCACCTGGAAGAACATTTTTCTTCACCAAATTATCAAGTCTTTTGGCACTAGTATGGCTCAAGCACTTATGCCATAATTCAAGTGAACATTCTTTCTCCACCGAATTATTCGAGTAACCTAAAATTGAAGCTTGCAACAAAAGTCCAATTTTTCCTTCAATTTCACAACTTTAGCCAAGATCAAGGACCATTTGCTAAGTTTTCACTTTTCATTAACAAAACTATTACCATAACCATTATTGTCAAGAAGCTCAATAGAAATCAAATTCAACCGTACATCAGGAACATGCTTAACACCTTTAAGAATCATAGTGGAGCCATTGCCTACTTTCAAAAAAACATTTTCAATGCAAATAACCTTGGCAAGTGCATTGTTTCCCATTCTCTGGAAGCCAAATTCACCTGTGGTGCAAGTGATGAAAAATTCTCTCCTGTGAGTAACATGAACTGCAGCATCTGAGCTACCTACCTAGCTCATGCCTGCAGAGGCCAAATTAATATCACAAGTATCATACATCGTGAGGAGATCAACAACTGTAGTAGCAACATCAACACGATCAGCACTGTCTTCTTCAAACTTCTCTTAATTCTTATTGTTCTCATTCATCTTGTTTTTCAAATGCTAACATTGATTCTTGACGTGACCCTTCTTGTGGCAGTGGTGACACTCAACATTCTGATACTTTGACCGAGACTTGCTTTTACCTTTTCCTTTATTACCCTGACCTTTGTTCGAATTTCTCCCCCTCTACTTTGTAATTAAGACCCCATTATGCAACGAAAAACCTTGATTCCTCCTTCGGATCTCTTCATTCAAAATTCCATTATTGGTACAATCAAAGGACGTCTTACAATTAAGGACAGAATTTGTGTGTGAGACCCAAAATGTCTCCCATGAGTTAGACAAAGTATTCAGCAACCATATAACAATCATCTCATCCTCAAAGGTAACACCAACATTAGACAATTACTTCAATACACCTTGAAACTCATTGACATGGTTAGAAATAGGTGTACCCACAATCTAAAGTTACTCAATTATTTTAACAAATACAACTTGTTGTTACCTGTCTTGGAAACAAACAACTTTTCAAATGTATTCTAGAGTATCTTCGCATTTGTTTCACTTTCAACAAGATTCCTAACTGTATCATCCACCCACATTCTGATAAAATCGCAAACCTGTTGATACTCAAAACTCCATTCTTTATCTTTCTTAGTCGCTGGGTTATTAGAAGAAAATACTGGCAAATGATTATTTTTCACAATTAGAAGATCCTTCATTTTACCCTTCTAAATGTGATCATTAATGTCATTTAATGAAATAATCTTACTAGTATTTGCCTATATAATTCTAGCAAATCAACAACCACCAAATTGGTTGTGATACCACTCTAATGAGAGAAACTACCAAGAACAATATAATTTAATAGCACGATGGAAGTAAACAACCTCTCAATTTGAAGATTCTGTCAGGAGTACAAATAACCATTATCGAATATGAAAATAATAACAATGAAACAATACTGAAATGAACACCAAGATTTATGTAAAAAAACTCTTTCAATGTGAAGAGGTGAAAAATAACTAGACCCTTATATCCACCAAAATCCAATACAACCAAATGAGCAAGAGTACACAGTACAATAATAAACCACGGATCTCTAGCCCTTACAACATAAGGCACTAGAATCACAATACAACATCAAAGGTGTAAAATAAAAAAACAAGTATTCTATTCGATTGTCAATAACTCACGATCCAACCGTTGGAATTCAATATCCTTTTGACAGAATGTAGATAGACGAGTCCTCTAACTCCAGTCAAAATGTTAGGCTGATCGAACCACGTTCGAACCACCAAATGCCAACAAAATCAGAAATGCACAATGCTATTATCTCTTCTCTTTTTGGGACATAAGTTTTCTTACAAAACTTAACTCTCACACATACAAATATAAGTATGTGTCTTAAATACTCTCTAGTTATTTCACTAAAATGGGTTTAAAACCATTTAAGTCATTGGGTCTTCAAAAACTCATAGTCAAGAACCCACTAAATTCCAACACGAGGCAAGGCTGGGTCAAATTATCATCCCTATATGAGAACATGAGCGTATTCAAAAGTTCCGTTAAAATGGGGTTTGTTGTTATTGGGACTATCAAAAAACACTTTATATTATTATTTCACAATCCACAATCCATAACGTACCCATTACATTCCCAACTAAGTTGGAATCAGATATACGCGACCTTACCCTTGTAATTAAACAAAGAGGCCGTATATTCCCAACTAAAAAACACTTTATATTATTATTATTATTATTTTTGTTTTGAAGTTGTAAAAAAATAGAGAGGCTACCCTGGATCAACATCAATTTCCCCCACTTCTCTTCTTGAAAATTAATTTTTTTTTTTCCATTCTCATTTTTTCAAATTATTTTAAAAAAATATCTTAAAACTTCTACATTTTTTTTTCTAAAGTAGATAAGATTTTTTTTCTACTTCTACTTCTAATGACAATTTTGTAAATCAATGAAAGTTATCTTAAATTTTTTAACTGTGAATACTATTTAGTTGTCTTAAAATTTTGACTAAAATACTATTTTTATAACTTTTTTTTCATAGTTTTACAAATACTACAAAATTATTAAATGAAAAGGACAAAGAGAAACAAAAGGAAAAAGAATTATGGGTACAAAACATACTTTAATTTTCACATGTTGGTCTTCTGCTGGATCTTTATACCCAATATAATTAAACTCAAACCCTCTGCCTCACGTTGTGTAAGCTAGGGGACATGGCAAATTACGACACAACACAATATACTCAGTACATGTTAAATTAAGTTGGGGTTTGAAGAGTTAGATGTACGCAACATTACCCTTATAATTATATAAAGAGCCTAATTCCTTTGTAGGATCTTAAAGTTCAGACCGACTCCAGAATGGAAACCTCATAACATTTGTTGAAATACTTCAATTCTTAATTTGATTATCTGTTTGTACGGAAATTAGTATAATCTAGTCGGTGTGGTGGAGATTGTTTGGTCAAAAAGAACAACCCAACTGACAAACACTACCATACTCTAATTAATGTTTTGTAATAATTGACCTAAATAAGGTTGCTACTCTCGTACCTAATATGATATTAAAAACAAGAGTATAATATTATGTGAAATTATTATTTTCAACTGTCTTAAATTATTGGGTCCTATTGATTAAGAAGAGCAGCATTTCATGAACTAATGAAGCTCGATGTAGAGTTTTTTGTGCTTATTAGGGGTGGCCATATGAAAATCGGAATTCGGAAATTTCGATTTCCGAAATTTTTCGAATTCCAATCCAAAATTTCGAATTTTAATTTCGGATCGGATCGGAATATGATTTCAGTTCCGAATTATATTTCGGATCGGAACGAAAATAGGGGTGGATTTCCGAATTTTCGAAATCTTTGTTAGAAAATCTGAATTTTCGAAATATTTTCGAATTTTCGAAATATTTTTTCTAGTTTTTTGAACTATTTTTGAATTTCAATTTTTTTAAATTTTTTTATTATTGTTCGGAAATTCCAATTTTTGAATTTCCGAACCGATTTCCGAATTCCGAAAAAATTACGGATCGGATCGGAAATCATATTTCATTTCCGAAATAATTTTGGATCAGAACAAAAATTACATTTCCAAATTTCGAATTCCGAATTCCGAACGCAAGGAGTGCTCATTCAGAAAAAGTATAACATATCACTTTACCTATGAATGTGGGTGTGTACTTGGAACTTCGCTAACCTACCTCCACACCGCCTCTTCCTTTGTTGATAACCTGGCAACCCAGTCTTGGTTGTCTTGAGTTATAAGAAATTTTCTAAATTAAAGAACTACACAGTTTTCCAATTATTAATAAATAATAGGAGGATTAAATTAGTACAAAGCCCATTTGATAGCATTTCAAATCTACAATATTTGGGAAGATCATAATGTGCAAACCAAAATGAACGGGTTAGACTGAAATAATAAAGAAACATGTTCAAAAGAAACTTGCCATGCAATTGAACAACTAAAACTATCAGTTGATCAAGTTTCATTTTTAAATAATCGTCAACCATTTTTTAATTTTAAATTCTGATACATCCGTGAAGTTATTTCAGATGGATCGAGGTGAATTGAACTGGATCCATCACTAGAGTCATATGTTAGCACAACAGCGAAATTAGTTCTAAAAATTAGGGTGGCCTAAAATATCTTATAAGAATTTAGGGGGCCATTTTTTTTTTATCGTTATTGTTTTTTTGCTTAAAAATAAAAAAATATTTAATATAATATAAAAATAACATTCAGTTAAAATAATTAACAAAGTTTAACTAATTAAACAATCAAATATCTAAATATATCATTTCCGGCAATCACTCTTATTGTAAAAAAATCATCGATAACAGAATTCAAATAAATGTTATTAGATAATTCTTGTTCAATATAAATAATTATCAAATCCAAAAAATATTGGATTTTTATTCTATTGTGAAGAATATTTTTGACACGCTTTCCATCAGGAAGGTAGCGGCGAATGGTGAATGGTATCTTCCACTGTCTCAACTCCTTCATAACAATCTGGTAAAGAAGGTAGAATAGATAAAGATTAGGTAACACAATTCTGTTTAAAATGATGATAGACCAATATCAATATCAAAATTCAAGAGAATGGCTGTAACATCAATGAAGGAAGTATTCATTTGGTCAGATGTACTCTATCACTAGACAGAAATAGTTATGGCACTTCAGATTGTTCTTTTAATCTTTTTTTAAGCTCAAAAAAAAAAAGAACTCATTTACCATCTTCAACCCAATCCCTCAAGTCAAGAAGGTAAGAAACAAGCAACAATGAAATCGAAGACCAGAATAAGTAAGCTTTATATTATCAAAAAGCTATACATTCACATATTTATTCACTAGTTCATTGAACTCAGTAATGAAGGGTTCGAGTAGTTGAACTCAAAATTATTCCGGTAAATCATTATGATATATTTGACAATAAAGTATATATCTAAGAGAAATACTTGAGAAACCACCATACATAATAAGGTCACAAGCGGTGCGAAAGTAACTCACAACTCACAAGCAACATATTAGAGTAGTCACCCAAGTTCATCGAATTGGTAACATAATATTTTTTTATCAGATTTGTACCTCAAGGGGAACAGTCTCACCCTCCAACTAACCATAACCGATGCATTCATACTGCCAAGTGCCAAGCCATATAAAAACACCACGAGATTCAAAGCTACTCAACCTACAAGCACAAAACTCCAAGATTACAGAAAACACAAAAAACAACCTTATATACAGAGCTCGAGTGCCCAAAATCCTTGCACGCTCGTACTTTGTCATATATTTGGATGTTTTTTGAGGCCGTTCCACTGGTTCCGACTCTTGTTTCTCTTCACCTTCACCTTCGTCTTCAACTTGAGAATCGAAGAAGATTCTTACATCAAGTTTAGGCTCCATCGGCTCGGCTTCATACCTAAACAAATTTAGGTTTCCCTAGGTTAGCGAAGCAATCGACTCAAACAAAACCTTTATTCAAAGAACAACTTGGTATCAACGAATTCAAGGAACTAGTAGAATTATCGAATGAAAAGTTAAACATACGTGCCGTCCATCTCGTAGTCATCGTCAGCCATGGCGTCCAGGAAGTTTCCCTCATTCCTCTCGCTCACTCTGTTGCTGCAAAAATTGCTCAGATTTAAGAAGACAATTTCAGCAAGTAGCAAGTGGTTGCGCCATTGGGCTTAGCCCAAAATTGACCCGAACTAAAGCCTGGCCCGCCCAAGCATAGGTCTGCCATTGTGTTAGGAAGGCTTCCTATTGAGATAGTATATATTGGAAATTATATATATATATATATATTACGTATACGAATAATAAATCATTAATCTATATATTAGATGGGACTAGTCTAGTTCATCAAAAAATTATTTACTTAAAAATTTAGTGAATTATTAATTTACCACATTGGTCTGAATCGGACTAAACAAAAAGTTACTCAAGGGGTTTACGACATCAAAGGATGATAGATTATGGATGGGGTAATCATCGTAAATGAAGTGATCGAGGAAGCAAAACGGAATAAAAGAAGAGTGAATCTCTTCAAAGTGGATTTCGAAAAGACATTTGACTCGATTGATTGGGGCTATCTATTGAGAATGTTAGAAAATTTTGGGTTCTATGGAAAATGGGAAATTGGATCCAGGAATGTATTACTTCAGTTACTGCTACAGTTTCGGTCAATGGTAGCCCATCAGGGGAATTTCCTATGCAAAGAGAACTTAGACAAGGGGATCCATTATCCCCCTTCCTTTTTCCTTATTGCAACTTAAGCATTACATCTGTTAGTTGAACGAGCAATTAATGCAAGTAAATGGAGACCACTACATCTTAGGAAAGATATAAACCATTATTCTATTTACAGTATGCAGATGACACACTGCTATTATGCGAAGGATCTAAGAAAAATATACAAACTGTGAAAGGAATTCTAAGACTCTTTGAAATGACTTCAGGGTTAAAAGTGAATTTTTTTCAAAAGTTGTTGAGAATAAATATTCCAAACCTGGAGCTTCAAGAATATGCGGATAGTCTAAATTGTTTGACAGCAAAGCTTCCTCAGGTCTATCTCGGTCTACCTTTGGGAGCAAATCCAGGGAGAAAAGCAACATGGGCTCCAGTAATAGAGAGACTACAGAAGAGAATCAGAAGTTGGAAAAATGTTTACCTTGCTTTCAGTGGGAGGATATCTCTCATCAAGTCGGCTCTCACAGGGTTGGCGACCTACTTTCTCTCGACTTTTAAGGCATCAAAAGAAATTTTAGCAACCATGAAAAGGACTCAGTCAAAATTTCTATGGGGAGGAACATCCCCAGTAAAAAAACTCCATACATTGCGTAAAGTGGGAGCTCATTTTTCAAGAATCTGACAGAGGAGGCCTTGGAATAAAGAATTTAGAACTATTCAACTTAGCTCTGCTAGGTAAATGGCTCTGGAAGATTTTAATAGAACTAGAAAGCTTATTTAGCAAGATCATTCAATCACTCTACTTACAGCCTAAGGGACTACACAGGGACTGGACAGCGATCGCTACTCCGATTCGTTCATCCAGATGGTGGAAAGATCTAAATAAACATGTATGCTCTGCATATTGGTTTCACAGTAATATAAGGAGGCAGATTGGGAATGGAGAAGATACTAAATTCTGGCATTCTATGTGGACTGTCCTAGGCTGTCTAGCAGATGTCTCAGATAGGCTATACTCGATCGCTTCGGACAAAAAATCGACAGTGGCAGAGAAAGCGTACGTGGAGAGTGAGCAACTCCAGTGGATATGGCACTGGAGGCGACTATTGTTTACATATGAATTATTACTAATCCCAATTTTAGAAAATCTTATTGCAAGTGTCAATATCAAACAGGACAAAAGAGATAGCTGGAATTGGCAACCAAATCGAGAACATCATGTATGCACTGTAAAGTCAGCATATAAAATACTAACTCACTTTATGGGGTTTTCTTTGCAGGAACAGGAAGAACTGGAAATGAGTTGGTGCAGAGGATCACTGAGACGCATACAGGCATTCATATGGAGGCTGATACAAGACAGAATAGCTACTTTTGATAAACTAAAAAATAGAGGAGTACTCATGGCACAGTTACCAGCATCGGGATGTGCATTTTGTCATCAGCATGAAGAAACCTTGAAACACATGTTCTTCGAGTGCATCAACATATACAAAATGTGGCAAAACTTATACAGCTGCTTAGGCTACGAGCATGTGAGAAGCAATAATACACTGCAGCATTACAGACTTCATCTAGGAGTGATCAAGCACAAGAAGTGGGCTGAGGTGCGGAAATCTATCTGGCACAGCCTAGTTTGGGGCATAGCCTAGTTTGGGGCATCTGAAAAGCACGAAATAATTATGTATTTAAAGGAAAAACACTGTGCACAGTCTCAATCCTGGAACATACCAAAGTTACCACCTGGATATGGGCTATTGTATACAATAAAGTAGAAAGTGGGTTGGGGCTAGTAGATTGGCTCCAAAACCCGCAATTGTGTATTCCATTTACACAGGCGCTTGAACACCAGATGTATTTATTTTTGTAGGCTTTGGCCTTGATTTAATAAAAATTAATTTTTCCGATAAAAAAAAACCATTCTACCAATGAACGCTAGAATCTTGAGCATCCCAACTTTAAATATCTATTCAATAACAAAATTTTCTCTTGTTCCTTATCTTATTCTAATGTGTTACGACAACTAAAACCTATGGCTTATTGAATCTTCTTATCTATCTATTCGACCCCTCTTTCTCTACTCACATCTCTCTACTGGATATTGCATCTTGATTAATAGATTTTGCATAGATTTTTCACAGCTTCAACAGCTGCTAAGAATGTTGCTTCTCCTATTGACTACTTTCCTTGTAATGATTCGAACCGAGGCTCTCCCCCTGGCACCTCTCTTGTCAAGCAGAAATTCAGACAATTCAATTTCTCATGAATAATGATTTCTTTCGTTCAGGTTGATTTTCTTACACTGTTGCTCTTCTCCTTTATAGAAAATGAGACCAACTGATTAAGGTAGTGTCCCTAATTTCACTAGAGCCCTTCCTTGTACAAGGTAACCGTGATTCCATCCATATTTAACTATTCTAACACTCCCCATCAAGTTGACTCATTGGGTCTAAGACGCACAACTTGCACAACACATCATGGAATGCCCTTCCAGAGATTGCTTTAGTCAATATATCTACAAGCTGGTCTTCGGATCGGACGAAGGGCAAGCTGATCACACCACCTTTCAACTTCTCTTTGATGAAATGTTTGCCTACTTCAATATGTTTCATGCGGTCATGTTGTACTAGATTTCCAGAAATACTTATGGTTGCTTTGTTGTCACACTTTAATAAGCATACTTCGTTTACTAGAAATCCAATATCAGCTTGAAGTTTTTGCAACCACAGTATCTCGGCTAGGCCACGAGCGATCCCTCTAAAATTTACTTTTGCACTCAACAAAGCCACCACCTTTTGTTTCTTGCTTTTCCAAGTAACCAAGTTACCACCAACCAACATAAAGTAACCTGAGGTAGATCGTCGATCAACCGGATTTCCGGCCTATTCTGCATCAGTATCCCTGAATGTCAAGGTAGCCATTCTTCCGGAATACAATCCCTTTCCAAGGTGTTTCTTTTAGATAGCGAACTATCCTCAGGATTACTTTCATATGATCTGTCTGAGGCTTATACATAATTTGGCTTACAATCCTAACTGCATAAGCGATATCAGGCCTAGTGTGGGACAGGTAAATGAGCTTTCCCACCAACCATTGGTATCGGTCATGATTGGTGAGCTTAGCCCCCTCGACAAAATGCAACTTCTGGTTTACTACCATAGGTGTCTCGGTTGGTTTGCAATCTAGTAAGCCTATATCTACAAGAAGTTCTAGAATATATTTCTTCTGAGAAATGAAGATCCCATGCTTAGACCGCAAGACTTCAATCCCAAGAAAGTATTTCAGCCTTTCTAGGTACTTCATCTCAAATTCTTATAACAGGTTCAGTCTAAGTTGTTGGATCTCACCATCATCGTTGCCTGTAATGATAATGTCATCAACATAAATGATCAGGCAGGTGACAAGATTGTCTTTCTTCTTTAGAAATAGTGTATGGTCGGAGTCACTCTGGGAGTAACCATGTTTTTTCATGGCTACAGCGAACCTTCTGAGCCAGCATCGCGGAGACTTTTTCAGGCCATATAGTGTTTCATTCAATCGACATCCTTGACCCTTCCGGAAGCTCTCAGAGAATCCCGGTGGGGGTTCCATATATACATCCTCTTGCAAATCAACTTGAAGGAAAGCATTCTTCAAGTTGAACTGGAGTAGGGGCCAATCTAGGTTTGTAGCTATGGAAAATAGAACTCGGATAGCGTCAATCTTTGCCACTGAGAAAAGGGTCTCAGCATAGTCTACTCCATATATCTGAGTGTATCCCTTAGCAACAAGGCGTGCCTTGTACCTTTCAATCGAACCATCTGCTCGATGTTTCACTGTAAATACCCATCTGCACCCAATTGATTTCTTGCTAAAAGGCAGGTCACATTTGTCCCAAGTACCAATTTTCTCGAATGCCTACATTTCTTCTTCCATGGTTTTCTTTCACTATGCACGTCCCTAGGCCTCAATCACTATGCGAGGCACCGTCATAGCATATACAGAGGTTGAGAACGCCTGAGCTACTGGTATTAGACTCCCCATGGAATGATTAGTCACAGGGTATCTCTAGGAACCTGGAACATGATTGGGCTCATACCGCTTCCCAGGTACTCCTCGAGTATGCCAGTGTGGCAGTGTATATATCCTCTGCTCCTGCTCCATTGTGTCTGACTCAACTTGCTCATGTGAGTATTATCATAAATAGTATCAATGACAGGATAGGGTACCTCAATATCCGGCAGCGAAGAAGTCATGGGTAAGAGTCTGATGCTTGCTCATATTCCCAGAAGTAGCAAGCTTTTCGGCTGATGCATCGTCGGTATTTTGATCGTTGTTTGATAGGAAAAACGTGTAACTAGGCCTGGATTCGTAGAGACTTTGGCCAACTACTCTGATGTGATCATGAGCCTGACCAAGCTAGATGGGTTGTGTAGCCAGCTTTAAGACTTGGGTCGGCAATTGATTTTTGGCCCCAATTTGCATATTTGATGGGCTTTTAGCCTCAAAGGGTTGGAGTAGATAATTTGTTTCCTCTAGTCTTTCATGACTCCTACTAAAAATCAGGAAATATTGGAGTAGATAAGTGATTTTATGAGCTTGGCTCACCTTTTATTGACATCCTATTTTTTTATGATTTCAACTCTAGAACGCGTGAAGTGATGGATCAAATGGGTCGATTTCTAAATTTTCGAAAATTTGCAAATTTGGACCAAATCGTGAAATCGAACCCAAATAACATGTAATCCATGTTCTAGGAGTGAAGGGAAGCCGAACTTATCTCGTTTGGCCAGAAAATCGAAGAACCCACCGAAAAATCGAAGGACCCGTGAGATTCGAAGATCACGTAACCTCCAAATTAGAAGGTCTCCAAGTGTGCACTCCCTGGACGGACAGAAGGGGCTGCTAGACCCTTGATGCTGGAGTACGGCGACAACCAGACTACTCGCCAGAAGATTTTTGAGTTCGGTCGATTTTTCCTTCGTCAACAAGATTTCTCAAAATCACGTCTCACTCGTTTTTGTTCTCCTTATCCTTTTTCCCAAGCGAACACGGACGTGAATTTATCTCAAATGAGCTCAAGGCCCATTTGAGGTTTAAGTAATTGGGCTCGAGTTTTATTTGAGCCCAATTGCAAGATAATTACTTGGGCTCAATCCCATTTAGCCTGATTGCATTAAATTGCGATTGAATTTAGTTTAAGTTCCCCCGAAACCCAATTTTCTCTCGTTCGTAAACCCCATCAATTATGTCTCACATAATTAATTATTAATTCTTCAGTTTGCCATATATAGCGACCCAATAGGATCTATATCTAAATCGGTAATAAATTAAACTCATTAATTTATAAATCATAAGCGGCATCTAGCAATGCATT
>JAOWBN010196110.1:0-15230 GCA_028565015.1 Pinguicula moranensis
GGAATGTGATACTTTTTCTTAATCACGTGAGTTACACTAGACAATATCCTCATGAAGGCTTCTAGACCTGTGGAGTTGGCTATTTTTTTGGCAGAGTTTTTTGATTTCCCGATGAGGAAACCATATTTCAGTCGCGTGCTTGATGGTCAGGAATTTCCCCTAAAGACCTATGCTTGCTAGGCCTAGACATGAGTCATATCCCTCGTGGTGATGGAAGCACTAGAAAGACAAAAATCAAAGGAATAAATAGTGAACCCTGCACAAAGGGGTGTACCTGGAACATACGTATGGCGGAACATGATGGAGGAAGAGAGAGAACGGGCAAAAGGCGGATCACCGATGATACAACTCAAAGGTTGCACGAAGACAGAGTAAGGTGAGAAAATACGAGAAAGTTCGAAGACAATATATATAACCCTTAAACTGGGGGAATTCCTGATGTAGGTTGGGAAAAGGCTGGTAAAATCCCAACAAGTAACGACCCATTTGTAAATAAAGGAGGGCGACAGACATTACAAGAAATTGGCTAAATTTTGGACAACCTCGAAGGGAACATTAGATGGCCTCAAAAGTAGTACCTCGAGCCCGCATTAGGAAAACCTCAGGAAAATTGCCTCGAAGTCATGATGTATTTATTTGAGGACACATGCATCCTTTCCCACCCACTCCCGACCAAAACGGATCAATGTTGCCTGACAAAATGTCACAACTACTGATCCACCAACATGAGAATATCTATACCGAGCCACTGAAAGAAGAGATAATGAATGACGGCCAACAGCCACAAATGAGCAATATGGTTAACCGTCGTGTAGATAGAAAAGTACCAATGTACCCCATATAAACTCTTATAAATAGGCTTGTTCGGCCCGTGTAAAGGACAAACAATTCTTGGAGAACAAAGTTGAGAACCCTTGTCTACTTTGTTTATTTCTTTTCTCCTTCAATTGTATGATGTAAACCAAGAGATTATCAAAATACATATCCACACATCCTACTTAGTTTCATCACTGGGTTACTTTGGTGAGTTAGAATGTGGCATCTCTTCCAATGAAGAATCCTCTTCCTGTGTTTCTAACTTCCATTTTGTTTCCATTTGACAACTTGATGAGTAAATTGGTTCGTGTGATGCCCGCAACGCCTGCGAAGGAACCACATCCTCAAATTAACAATCGGTTGTGGTTATCTCGGAGGCGTCAAATCTGGAGATGGCCAATCCAAAGGTGCCTACGCTAACTTCATGGGGATCATTTCTCGATCCTCTCCTTGAAATCTCTCATTTCACAAGCTTTTCAAATATCTATCAGTTGGCTCCTGTGTGGTCTCCGCTTTAGCCAGTTTCAGAGCTGGCTCCTCCAAAATGCCCCCTATCTACGGGAAAAGTGGAAGTTTGAGTCGGAGAGGAAGATCCTCCATGGAATCCTCAGCTTGTTTCTACCATGTGGCCACATCCGAGGCAAACCATCAAGAGGCAAACAAGTAGTCTGACCGGCTTGCTTGACATGCTCTACGCAGCTGTGAGAAGGAAACCATGGTTGACGGATGTGATGAAGGCTTCCGCACTTTTGTGGAAATGGTTAATGTAGCCATCTTGGGGAAAGACCGAGGTATTATGGTGAAGTAGAGGTTGGAAGAGATGATGGTCTAGAAACACTTTGCGAGTTGCGTGAGGAACACCTCGAAGAGTGCTTTTGTGCTTCAGTCTTTAAGCAGGTGTATACTAACGTTGTGGCCCATGTGTGGAAGACGTTATGGGATGTATGCCTTAAACAGTTGGATAGGAGCGCGCCACGTACAATCGAAAGCTTATCAATCCCCAGAGAGATGCAAACATCAAAAAGTACCCTCCCTCCTCTAAGAGTCTGACATTATTCCAAACTCGATCATGATCCCCTCAAAGGAAAAATGCAAGGATGGATAGGGGATGTAGATATAAGCTAGAACATTTTGGTTTTTCCTGCTCGCCTACCAGAGCATTCGATCACTTTTGTCTTATGTACATCCCCACCTTTTGATATAAACCTGGTATATGCTTTTTGTCATTGTAGCTGGTTCCTTGAGTTTTCTTGTGGGATTGTTCCCTCGATATTTTTTCCTTTGAAACACTTCGATCTTGTTTCCCCATAAATTGATGTCGCCCTCTGGGTTCCATGGGTTTTCCAGTCATGCAGCACCTGGGTGTTCCGGACATAATACCTCCTTTCATTGGGATAGGGCATTCCTTGTTCACCTTACCTATGACAAATCATTCATGAATTTAAACCTCACTGCCCACAAGATGCTTGGGATAGGGTATTGTGTATTTCTTTGAGGAACGCAACAACATTCTCTTGTCTTATAACCCTCAATGTTTCTCGATTGGGGGTATTGCAGGTTTACTCTTGGAATGCGATAGCTTCCTACAAAATTTTTAACCCATGAGATACCTTGAATGGGGTATTATGCTCTAATGTGGAGCATGATAGCATTCTCCAGAATCAAATCTTGGGGTCCCCCATAAATTCCTTTCGGAAAGTGTGATAGCTACCAACAAATTTTTACCCATGAGATACCTCGAATTGGGTTTTGCGCGTTGTTCATTTGGGGAGCGCGATAGTATCCTCAAAACACATTGCCCCCTGATATACCTCGAATGAGAGGTGCACTTTTACTTGTAGTGCCATAATCTTTTAACTCGGTGTTTCAAAAAGGATAGTATATTAAAGTACACATATAGAAGTATACAAAGCGGGGAACGTCATATTTTACAATTTCTTAACAAAAAAATTTCTTCAATTTGTTGGAATTCCATGCCCTCCTCAAAATACTTCTCTCCAAAGTTTCCAAAAGGCAGAACCCATTCGTTCGTGCCTCGACCATCCTCTAAGCTGCTATCCAATAAGTCCAAGGTTTCCCATGAGTTTTTCATACTTATGGAGTACTAGGTCCCTCTGAGTGGCCTTACACATTTGTCATAGGTTCTTTTAGTAACATCTTGGTACTTCCGGATGTTATTTTTTATCAAGAAGTTTAGTTAAATTAGACTAAACTTTGTTAGCATAGACCATAGGCTATATTAGTCCGTCTTGTGGACTAAACTTGATCATTGATTTTTTTGAAGAAAAATAGTATCTACCATAGAGGCATTTCTCTTGGTTTTGAAGGCAATATTCTTTATTCTTCCTAGTGCTACTTTGATGAACTAGCCAATAGTATAATTGTTATACTAATTCGGCATTAGTTGGTATCAGAGCTTCAACCAATCTTCCTAGATATTTTCATCAGCACCAATGGCTGGTGGACGTGGTTGTGGACACCGTGAGCCACATGTGGAGTCTCAATGCTATGGTCATGATGAGCGGGATGAGATGATTGATGATTTGTAGAGGTAAGTTGCAGAAGTTCCAAACTCCTGACAATCTGGAAGAATTCAAATATTCCTTGTTTGTCGAGAAGTATGAGGAAGATCCAGATGACTACTGTGAGTATAAAGGTCCTTCTATTATATATATATATATATATATATATATATAAGGATAATTTAGAGGAGGGGATTGAGTACGATAAGCCATCAGAGTGTTATTTGAATCATGACTTTGAAGAGGAGGAGGTTGTGGCTACTTCATGGGCATGGGTATGGTCACCTCAAAAATGGTTTTTGTAAGGATTAAACCAGCTAAGGATTTTTCCATTGGTGATATTTCAGTAGAAAAGTTTTTAAGGATTATTTATCCATTGCTGAAAGAAAGTACGCTTTCAATGTTGTACTTCATGCAAGAGGATTTATACCAATGAGCTTGTGCTTCATTCTGTACAAATCGAAAGATTGAAAAAGACAAGGCCGAAAAGAAGATTAATTATGCTTTCTTTGGGTGGGATCCTTGTGGCACTATTTTGAACTCGAGAATGAGTCATTTCCAACCTGGGAAAACTAATGCAGGAGGATTCAAGGCAAATGAGGTTGAGTTATTTGATTGCACATTCATGGCAGTGAATTACCAAAAGTTGATAGACCAGTGCAAACGTGGCAAAATAATTCAGACATGTCACTCAAGTGGACTCATTCTATTGTTTATGGTCTTAACTTTATGTCTTAGTCGAGTAAAATAAATTAGTTAGCTATAATTTTATATTGACTAGGGAGTTAGTCAAATAACCATCCACATTTCTAGTGTATAAATTGAGTCAAATAATCAACTTAATTAGCTACAATTATGGCACGTGGTTAGCTAGAGTTTGGACTCCAATTTGGAGTAAAACTTGATCTAACTGTTTTAGTCAAAACATGCTGAATTTTTTGGAGTTGTTAGTCAAGGTAGTTAGCCAGAATTTGAGTCAAAACCAAACTAGTTAGATAGAGATTAGTTAGCTAATATCTAGGCACGTGCTTAGAGTCTTATTTGGAACACTTGGTCAAGGAATTTGGTCATGAAGGCTACAGTCTTAAGCCTATATTTTCGTTCAAGAAGTTTAGTCAAATTAGACTAAACTTCTGAATTTGTTAGCATAGATTGGCTATATTAGTACGGCTTGTCGAGTAAACTTTATCATTGAATTTTTCGAAGGAAAATATTATGTACCATAAAGACATTGCTCTTGGTTTTCAGGGCGAAATTCATTGTTGTTCCGAGTGCATACTTTATTGAACCAGCCGATAGTATAATCGTTATACTAATCTAGCATCACTCCTTCAGTGGAAAGGTTCCGAGGTGGGTTCCAACCTCATCTCATCTTTTGTGGTGGGGAAAAACTTGGTCTTATGTCAGGACACTCCATTCATCTTAGTTTTTGCCATTGGAAATCTTCTCAATGCGTATGAAAAACGTTTCCACGGACAGCGCCAATGATGAAACCGGAAAATAGGGGGGAATGTGCTTTTTTTTGGTAATACCAAATTCACTATGAGGAACTAAGGTTTATGTGCACATTAAAAACAAAATAGAAAATACAGAGATAAGAAAAGAAAAAAAGAAAATAAGGGGGTTGAATGTGCTTAGTGTGCCAAAATCTCTTTATTTCACTATACAATCATAGAGAGAAAGAGTACACAAATGAGTAAAGTTTTTTTTAACCCAAATTTTTAGCTTTTATTAATAAAAGTGCCGAAGCACACATACAAGCCAACTCTTGGCTCTTCCAAACGATGATATTGAGGAAGGCACATTCCCCACCTCCTTAAAACCTCTCTTTGTCAAACCCCGGGCAAGGAAAATCCAAAGAGAGGAAAGAGTGTGGCAGCAGGTGCCCCCTTTTACAAAAGAGTAAGTATGAAATTTCACTAGAGGCGCATGAATAAATGTAGAAAAACTGGGAAGTCCGGAAATCTTCTAAAATCTTTTCCATCCTGGTTCCTCCTACTGTATTAGTGAGGCAATGTTTGCTGAGAGAGTAGCCTTTGTTTTCGAGCATATTTAGTTGTGAGGTCTCATTGCAAGATGGAAAATATTGCTAATGGAAGGTCATCATATGTTGAAAATAGAGAGTCTTGATTCAAGGCACCCAACTTTGCCAAAGAATCTACAACAGCATTAGCTTCCCTGTAGCAGTGTTTAATAGAGATGTTGTGAAAAGCTTGCAGAAGCTCTTTGATTTGTTTCATTTGTGTCCTGATCCGCCATGATGGGATCTTGTTATGGGTCAATGAGTCTGCTAGTATGGTTGAGTCAATCTCCACATCAAGTTGCAAGTGTCCGTGAGAGTGACAGTGTTGCATACCGAATAGTAAGGCATTGGCCTCAACCTCAATACTTGAGCAACGTGGATATTTATTAGCAAAGGCCATGAGCATTATACCTTGAAAGTTTCAAAGTACCCGTGCTCCTTCAGTTGTTGAGGCTGAGGAACTACCATCGGTATTAAGTTTGATGGACGGTGCAATAGGGGTATTCCATCTCACTTCTATGCTATGATGAGGTTTTGCAGGTGAGAGATTGATGTGTAGTGCGTTCATCATTTGTTTGACTTGAGGCTGTGAGTGCATGGAAAGTGATGTGGTGCGCATAATATCTTGTAGAAGACTTGTTGAAGAGTAAATATCCAAACCAAAGGCTGGAGACGAGGACTCAAACCTCATTTTACATCTGAGTTTCCGCACTTCCCAACAAATAATGATAGGGATAAGTCTTCTCATGAAGCTGATGGATCCATTTGAATGAGGAGATAGCCATGTCTCCAATCTAGAACTTAGGTCTGTGGAGTTTGGATGAATATTAAGGATGTCCTCAAAGTGTTTCCATGCCAGTGTAGTTAGCTCTCCATCCGAATATAGGTGATTAGAAGTTTCAATAGAGCCCAAAAGTAGACAACAAGAGCAGCGTGAGGTGATAGGTATACCTCTCATTCTAAGTATGGGAACAATATAGGGGAAGATTCTCCACATATGAATACTGATTTTGAGTGGGAAATGTTTATCCCACATCCAAGAAAAGTCCATTGTAGGAGAAAACCTTTGTCGAGTTATTTCCCATGATGGCTTTACCGAGAAAAGTTCATTATGTGTAGGAGTCCAAATACTTATGTCCTTGATCTCTGTTGTTGGTGTTTCACTGACTTTGTGGAGTGTATGAGTGTCAAGAATTTCCTTTAACTTCAATGTATCGTATTGATGGTTCATCATGAAATCTTTCACTTTAAGCTTCGGGTTGGTAGGAGATATTATTTCTCCTGTGAGTATCTCTTGTATCCATTTATCCCACCAAAAGTTACAATCACCTGATCCAAGCAGCCATAGTGTGTTAGCTAGCATGATATCTAGTACCTCTATAAGCCTTTTCCAACAGTGAGAATGGATCACCCTAGCTTGAGTTGTAGTTGGATCTTTGCCTCTTCAATATTTTTTTAGCATGAATTGTGCCCATAGACTTTCCCCTTGTCTTAGTGCCTACAATAGTTTCATTCCAAACGCTATGGAAATATCTTTAATTTGTCTGCATTCAAGCCCTCCTTCAGCTAAGGGGAGACAGATGTGTTTCCACGCCTTCCAGTGAAGTTTTTTCTTGTTATCCCTCCAACCCCAATAAAAGTCCGAGAACATATCTTCAATCTTATAAATAATCCAAGTTGGAGGCTTCATGACCACGATTTGATAGATAGGATGCTTGTGAGGATATGTTTGATGAGTGTTAGACGCCCTCCACTAGACAGACAAGATGTGGTCCAACCATCTAGCTTGGTTTTGATCTTAAGTAAGAAGTGTGTAAAGTATACCTGACTTTGTTCTCCAAGTATTGCATATCCTTTACATTGGCCGAATAGACTTATTTAGAGGGATTACACGGGGGTGTTATAGTATTTTCCTTGTTGCGTGTAAGTTGGTCATGTTAGTCTACTTGTGGGCAGTGGTCGTTATTCTCATTATCTCCAGTGTCAGTGTCTCCGTGTTGGTAGCTTCGTGTCGATGGCTCTGTTGTTGTCATCTTCTTTCTGGCGATTTTGTCAGTCTTGATTGGAGAATATACGTGTTAAGCCTCGAAGGGGATTGTCTATATATGAGGTGGCCTCCTTCGAAACCTCTTCTTTATGCATTTGTGGTCTAGTGTTCAAGGGCATTGTGTCCCTCTCTTCGAGGTGGCTTTAAGACTTCTCCGATTCCGCTTGACCTTATGTCGATCTATTTATTCGTATTGGGTTGATGTTTATTGGAACTTTATTAGTCTTCTCCCGACCCACATCAATAATAAATAAAGGAGTTCATTCTCTAATTATTATTTATTATTTTAATAAATAATTTTATCCTAATTATTAACAATTAAGTTTAGAGCAGTGCAGCATCATATTGCAAATTTTTCAGTTCTAATCAACACATTCATAATTAGTAAATAGATTTAGATTTTCAGGGTTTATTTTCATGAAAAATGTGAAGGGTAAAATTTTATTAAAAATATTATAAGGTGACTTATTTTTTAATAAAAATTTTGAAGTACCTTATTTTGTAGTCGAGCCATATGATAGAATATGAATGGAGTATCTTATTTGAGCAAATGGAGGTGAAAGAGTCATTATTAACAAAAATTTTAGCTTTGTGCTAATAATGTACTAGATCAAAATGACTCTATTAAATTTCAGTGCTTCGTGAAGTTGCTGGAACTCAATACATCAAATGACGCAATGCATGAGTCGCAACGGAAATGGTCTCTTTGTATAATTACAGAGGTAAGGCCGCATACATCTGACCCCCAGATCCTAACTTAATTGGAAATATATTGGGTTCGTTGTGAGTTGGGAGAAAAATCTTATTTGAGCAAAATATCATTGATAAGTGGACTCTAAACAATATATATTATTAAATTGTTTAAAAAATAGATTAAACTGTTAAAACGTCATTTAAAATTTATTAACGGGAGGCCGTTGGCGACTGCCTACTGTTAACTTAGCCACGTCGCGAGATCCTTTTTTTTTATAAGTAATAAAGATAACAGAGACCCAGATCACAGTATCGGAGTATCCTTTGGGCCCAGAGGCCCGCCGACTAATTTCCACAGAGTATCTTTTACAAATCGGCATCCGCCCAACGGGAATGAAACTCTCGACCTCACTAAATTTTTCAGGTATGCCGGGTCAAATCACCAACTTGTTGGATACGTCGCGCCATCCATCTCTATGTTTCGTCAACTTTAATCCCCATTAGTCATTACTCGTGAGATTGCAGTCAGGTAAAATCTTGCAATACGAAATGCGGTATTCTGACCCACAGCACCCACTCACCTAGATGTACATTCAACCAGCCTCACGTATCGTACAGAAATTCCGCCATTTCTGGGTATTGGAGGAGGAAAACCAGCGAACGAATGATGATGAACTTGAACCATAGAAGGCAGCGCCACCGACCGAGGCTTGACCGGCGAAACGCCATGAAGAACATTGATTACGATGCGGATGGAGGTGCGTTGACTTCGTCGTCTTACTCCGACCAAAATTTGATGTTCTACCCGGACCTGTCTCCGCTTTCCGGTCGCACTAGCTTCCGGATAGAGGGGGGTGAAGGAGAAGTCGATCAGATTTGCCGTTTTCTCGGACTGGGACCCGAGGATTTCTCCATTCCAGTTGAGTCATGGGAGGCGACGAAATCTTTACCGCCTTCTGGTTGTTTTATGATACCGAAGTTGGATGATCCGAATGGTTATTTTGGTGCAGATTTTAGGGTTAGTGACGGGGAAATCGAGAGTAAATTTCGGTTAGGTCTGGATGATGGACAAGTTGCTATTGGTGGAGGGCATAGTGAGTCGATTCGTCCTGGTGTATTGGGAAGGGATGGTATTAGTTCGGAAAATTTGGGGCCTCTACTGGTGATAACTGGGTCTGTCGTGAGTATTACCAGGGGGATAGAAGAGCCTAGGGTTAGTAATGAAACTGAGAGCTGGCTGTGTAAGGATGGGACACAATCAATTTTGGGTAGTGATGAAGTTAGTGCCGGTAAAGTGAAAAGTGCATTGTTAAGTAATTGTTGTGGGGGAATCAGGGGCAGTAGGCCACTACAATTGATCCCGCCAGTGATTAGGTTGTCAACAATCGATGGTGTTTGTTCTTCACATGAGTTCGGAGATAGTCATGATGCAAGAATAAAGGTTAATTGTGTTGAGGCAAGGGATAGAAGCCATTTAACTATGGAGGGCCATGAAGTTAGTACTGCTGACATCAGAGAAAGCCAAAATTCAAGTGATTCAGCAACAATTGGTTCAGGGATAAGGGAAAGTAGTCCAAAATACTTGGCCCCACCTCCAGGCATGAAGCAGCCTATTGTGAATCTTACAAGCTCGACTTGGGATATATTTAAAGCATTTGGTCCTCAAGATGATCTGCATTTGAAATTTGAAAGAGATGTCGGCAATATGAGTGAAATCAGAAGATATAATGAAGTCGAAAGTATCTTTGTTGATGAAGGGCAAGAAAAGAGCCAGGATGGTGTGCAGAAGTATAATAAGGGTGTTGTTCTGGAGTCATGTCTAGATTCCTCCAGTGATGAAAGTGATCCAGTTGGCTTCGTAGGACGAAGTGATTCTTTCGGGTTGATTGGAAAAGATGATCATACTGCCTCAACGAGCAGTTCATTCGGCTGCAATATCAAATCTTGGCAAAAGGGTGATTTCCTTGGAAGTGGGTCGTTTGGAACTGTCTATGAAGGCTTCACTGAGTAAGACTTTTTATCCTATACAAGAGACCACATGAGCAATATAGCAAATGTGATTATCTTGAGTGCTACAAAACATGAATATATGATGCTGAATAAGTTTAACATTTCCCTTTTATAAACAATTAGTAGAGGAGGACATCATGCTATTCTTGAGATTTTTGGAGGTGGTGCACTCAGAACTTTAAAGAAGTTATCTTCACAAATTTGTGAAACATTTTGGTGGTATTTGTTTAGATTTCAAGGACTGATATGCATTTTATAGTTATTGTACCCTATATATATTTAGGGAATGCTATGGAATAAATAAGAATTTGGTTTAAAAATCTTACAATCTAGGCCATGTTTTGCGTAGACCTTTTTCTACTTCTACTTCTTCTACTACTTCTACTACTTCTTATTTTTAGAAGGGTTGGTGTTTTGCAAAAGTACTTTTAAAAATAATTATTAAAATTTTATTTTAATTATATATTACAAAATTAATAGTAAATTACCAAAATAACATTCACAAAATAATTCATGACTATAATATTGTCTTGTAAGAATGAAAAAAAAGAAGTCAAAAAATGATTATTTTTTAGAAAGAAAAAAAATATGTCAAGAGCTGCTTATTTTTTAAAAGGTTTTCTTTCTCAAGGTAAGAACAAGTAGTAGAAAACTGGCTGAGCAAAACACTGTTTTTTTGAAAAAATGTGCTTATAAGCCAATTATAATTTTAAGAAGTTAACCAAAACAGACCCTTATTCAGCTATATTCCAATCTTGTCAAGGGATTGGAACACAGACAATGCAAAACAACAATCTTCGATCTATTAGATGGGAAAGTTACGCTTTTACTACATATATCTGAATCAGTCATCTCGGAGTAAATAAAGAAAAATCAAGCACCAACAGAAGACACTCGAATACAGATTATCTTAGATGCTGGCATCTCACTTTGAGGGACTCAGTTACACGATCTCTCCTGATTATACAATACCCCAAAAAAACATGAATTGGCCTGCTAAGAAACGCAGGACAATTTTCAAAGCAAAATTTGCAAGGAAATGGCGTTCTTGCTTCTACAGCTCTGTGAGAAAGAATGAAGATGGTAGGATTACTTCAAGTGTAAAATTTGCATCCTCCGTCCAGATGCAGAAAATGGAATGAAAGAAGAACGAACTGCACAAAACTTTGGACTAAGAAAGTGTATCTGGTAATCAAATCAAAGATGCTTGTTCGGTCGCCGCCTTGATGGCCCCCCAGGGAAGAGTTTCATGATCCAGCCCAACACTCTTTCCACCACCTGAAGAAAAGACAAATAAGACGTGTATCATTGATTAAGTGAACAGAATCACGGCGAATACATGTACATGTACATGACAAAAAGCATTCAATCTAAAAGTTGACAGGTAGTGAGGTCGATCAACAAAGCTACTATTTAAGGTTAAAAAAACTAACTGGAAGAAATCAATAATTCCCAAAAGTTGTGATTATATAAAACACAGAAAATGATGTAAAGCTCGGCTCAGGAATGGTTTTTTGTCACAAGCTGTGGAAACGTTATATGCTAAGCATTTCCTTGAGCAGACCATGCTGTATGCCAGTTTCCTCACAGAATCAGTAGTTTGCCACTACAACAAAGAAACACCATTCTTTGCAGTGATTAAGGCTAAATAAACTGCACACGTATAAAGGCTGGTATGAATTGGTAAGGAAAAGCACCTGACAGTGCAATGCCAGCAAACCACATTTCACCACATGGTTGACCTCTCATGTAGTAATGATGTGAAAAGGAAGTGATCCATCCTACTGAAATTTGAGAAATTACCTCATCCCCTTCATCAGCATAAGTCGGGTTCTCATAGGCAGTGCGATGATCCAGTTGCTTCTGTTGTATATTATCACTAGCCAAACTTTGAGCAGTCAAAAGCTCCAACCTCTGTGTTTGAACTTCAAGCTTTCTGGTCAATTCCTTGTTCAGTTCCTATAGTCAAAAAGCACAAGGGCTGAGGAAGAGTGAAAATGAATAAGAACAAAACTCTGAAGTTTCAAAATATAATATAAGGTGTAAACTGCAACCATTATAGTTTCATAACATAAGATAAGGAGTAAACTACCACAGGTAATAAAAATATTAACTCTCTCATCCATACCCATTCCCCTTGCCACCTTAGACTGAGTTGTCAAGGTTTTACATTTTACATACAGAAAAGCTAATAAAAAGTTTCAGCTATCTTATTTACGTTGGGCTAAAAACTTGTTTTGCCAAACCCTACCCACAGAATTAGGAAACAATAACTGTATTCAGCGCTGTTCAGCTATGCTAAACTAGATGCCCATCACAAAGTAACAAGAATAGAAGATTTAATTCAAGACCAGGAAGTAAACTGCAAGGACACTTGCAGGGAGTAAATAAAATGTGAATTACCAACAGCTTGGAGCTTTGAGATGATTCTGCTGACAAAGCTTGCATCAAGTGATCTTTCTCCAATGCCAACTGCCGTGAAAGAAATTAGGAGTTGTTTATGGTTTTAGAAAATGTAATTGCAGTAAGTAGTTAGACAGGTTTGTATAAGTGGAAACAGTAGAATTAGATGAAGCCAAAGAAAGCAGTAGAATTCCAATGGGTATTTTTTACCTCAGCGATTAATGTGTTAATGTTACTAATCATTCTTCTATGGTCCACAGGTAGACCTTCAGCATTGAGGTCTGTATTTTCGAGAGAAAATTGAGAACTTGGGCCATCATCTCCATCCACAACAGTAGCAGAAGTGCCAGTATTTGGGGAATCCATATTGGCACGGTTATTTACATCTACAAATGTTCCCCACATCAACCATAACCTAGAATCAGATGTATATAATAGTAGACAACAAAGAACCAGACATCTAATGACTGTCCCATTCAAATGCTTGAGCAGTTAGAAGGTGATATGCACTTAATGCTCATTATCTCTGGAACTCACAAGTAGGCACCATTCATTTCATGAGAGTAAGCACATGACACCGAATGTTATGCTCACAATGATATTGAACTTCTGCCACTTTGTTTAGCCAGATTCTAATACAATATGAAAAGATAAAAGAAAACAAAAATGCTGACTAATCTTGACCTTGGGAGTGAGCACCTATTTACATATGGGAACCACAAGATTGCAAATGTGGTTGAACAAAGATAAAGGCAGAATATGATTTAAATATTACAATTTTTTTTACTGAATCTCAATTAAAGATTTCTCATCTCACAATCTAAATCAATTTAGCTTACAAAAGTAGCCAACAGTCAGCAGAGAAGCAGCCAGAAGTGCAGTTTTCCTATTGGCAGGGATAGTAGACAATCAAAGGAGCGTCACACTCTCCTGTACCATAAGATGAGATCATGACCTATGTTTATTTATTAAGGCTACTAGACCATGTTAAATGACCCTCTTTATACAGACTCGCGCAGTTCGACATGAGAGGCATTCAGTATGTAGTATCTGTCAATAACCACGGAAACATGTTAATCTGCAAATTGCTGCTTTTGAATAATAACTCATGTCATTGCTCATATAAGGAAGCATTAGTATTTGAAAACAAAAGTGGCAAGGATCAGAAGCAGTTACTTGAAGAAAATACAAGAAAAACCATCTCATAATGTGGTTTCAGGAGCAATTATGATAATAAGTGGTTTCAGTTCAGAAGAAGCTTCCCAGGAAAAGTCCAGAACCATTTCTACTATGATGTATGCTCTTCAGATGCATGTCTGAATATCTAAGTGAAACCATTTCATATAACACGAAAACCATGATATAGAGTGCATGCATTCCATACCAAGATTCTCAGTGGAAGTTGCAACATCTTTTTTCGTTATTGATGTATTACTGAAGCCGACTGATGTCCCCCTTGAAGAAGCTTTTCGTATTTTGGTTTGTAAAAGCTTCTTTTCTGCATAACAGGAAGGTATTAACTGTGGCAAGCAAAGATCCAAGTCAATTCAGAATCAGATTTCTTTTAACTTAATAAAACACCATTGTAACAGTACACAGAAGCTTGGAGTGTCAAAGGAGACACTTTGAAGATCATTGCTAAAAATAAGTGTTCTCACGCAATGTTCCTGTGTTATTTTAACGGATTTCATAAATGCTAAACAAACTAATTTGCTCAAATCAGAGTTCTCAAAGTGGGGAGAGGCTCTATCATCAGAAACCACTAAGACAGAAAAAATCATTTTGACAGAACCTTGCCAAACAAGATGAAAAAATTGTTTTAATCTGTCTTTCTTCCATTTTACCTGATTAATCCACTTTTCGGTTCTTTTTTCTCACTTTGGAGTCAACCTATCCCCCAGATATCCATTTCTTATTTTCTAAATTTTCTGAAGCTGGTTGCCTCAGACCCTCAGGATAGAAGCTAATCCATATCATTTAAATACAATTAACTAAAACCCAACCTGAATTCTAATAACTCAAGAAGCATATCATCCTCAGTTACAAAGCTAAGGTTCAGGGTTCGATATCTTGAAGGAGCAAATCCTCCATAAAATTTGGCCTATCAAGCAAAAAACTTTTTGAAGGTAAAATGGAAGATCCAACTTTTCACAGATTAGATCGCCTAAGAACATAGTTTTCATCCAGGAAATTCATATTATCTATTGAGATACTATGATATTACGGAGTACTTCACAAATGTTTCGAGAGAAATATTCAAGTGATACTAATAATCACCTAAAAAAATCGGACACTGATAACGAAAAAGATGCAAGGCAGCTTGGGAGTCCAAAATTTTCATAACGTCTTTTCCCTAGCAATTTACCTTCTTGCAAGGCATTAATAGTGGACATGAGATCATGACGATCTTTCTCAAGGCTTGACATTTTCTTCCTGTAATCAGCAAATGTGACAATCATCTACTACAAAAAGATCAAATGAAAAGAAAAGAAAAGAAAAAGCAGTTCATATGGACCCCAGCATGTTCACATGAACCCTTCTATGAAGCAGAGCTATAACAGGAAACAATAATGTTTCAGAGAACAAAGACAAATGAAACCCCAACAACAATACCGGTAAGAAGAACTTTCATGTTGGGTGTTCTCCAACTGCCTCTCCAATTTTAGCTCGTTAGACCTCAATCGCAGTGCCTATATATTCATAATTACAACCAGAA
>JAOWBN010196121.1:0-15230 GCA_028565015.1 Pinguicula moranensis
CATACAAATAAATACACATATTTATACCCAAGAACATGATCTATTATTTATGTCATCACATCAACTATTTGGGATTCAAATATGGATATTCATATAATAATTCCATAATGGAATACTTTTATCATATACTGCAATACAATTTTATTATTATGGATGTTCTAAACTATGGATGTTCTAAACTTCTCCCCCCCAAAGTATGGAGGTTCTAACTGGTTATTATTGCTCAGTGTTAATATTGTAAAGTATTAGTAACACCATTTGATATGACCAAAAAAAAGTTCCCTTTGATCTACAACTCTCAGAGCGAAGGGGTGGAATGACTAGCAGATTATCGCAGTATGGGTGTGCATGTGTTTGTGCAAATAAGAACAAGCGTGCCTCAACATTAGTTTCCCGGAATTGCTTATATATTACATTGACGAATACAATATATTTATAGAATTTACAAGGGGTAAATAGATTTTTCCTTGAGATGTAACAGGCAACCGTCTAGCCCACTTATGGACAGTGCCTATTTCGTGTTATCTTGTTGTCGTGTGGCAGTGGGCATTTTTTGCCACCTCAGTTTAGGCTCGAGGTGGATAAGGACTTTTGGCGGTTGCAACAAGCTTTTATCTGTGGTAGGGGTAGGGGTAGGGGTATATATGCGGATGCTTTTTCCCGTAGAGTCTTCAGATATTTCGCCGAGGTGATCCTCCTTGGATGTTTCGCCGAGATGATCCTCCTCGAATGTTCGGCCGATATGAGCTTTCCTTTAAAGGTGAATTTGTGGTGTCTCCTTGTAAAGAGGTATTTTTTTAATGGGTCTCTTGCCAAACCTTTCGCCTCCCACATCATGAATCCCCCAAGTTTAAGGGTTATACAATTATAGGCCTTGAATTTTACTAATTTTCTCGCCTTATTCATCTACTCCGATTTCTTTTGTAACGATTCAACTTATGTGCTTTTTAACCATCTACACGCCTTTTGGGCTGCTAAGGGTGATAGTCCTTTTATATTGCATGATTATTTGTGATATTGCTGCAGTGGCTTTAGATTCAAGCTTTGTCCAAGATTTCTCCTCCCCTTTCCATTTGTGGATTCCTAGGGGTTTTGGCGATTAGGGAATATCTATGACCAAGCCGCATAATCGACAGTCCTAGATTTGACTTCCGACCATCGAAATGGAAAGCCAACCGCGTCTCCGGGAGCCTCGGGTGCTTCTTCTTCATACGGTGCGCCAATTGTGATAGCAAATTCCAAGTTGTTTGTACATGTCACCATGATACTCAGCTCTTGGTCATTGGCCGAGTTTTAGATGAAGTACCACATTCCTCCGAGATACAATATGCTCCTTCCAAAGTCTACTAATCGAACCCTTACACACCAAGAGCATATTTTAGTGTTTTTGAGGCGCAATTCTAGGGAAGGCTTAGATTTTCCCATCACATCATCTTTCGTTTCTTGAGAATAACTTCTCTATAGTTGGCTCCTAGCGGGTATACCCATCTAGTGTCCTTCTTGACTCTCTGTCCTTTCTTCGTATTGAACCCAAGCTCGCAGGGGGCTTCTCCCTCTTTAGTATATCTTTGGAGGCCGATGATTCAGGCGATTTGCTGGTATTACTCTATCATCATTTGGGTGTGGTGAAGTGACTTCGGTTTCGCCGTTGGACAAGGATTGGAAGTCGTATTATGTTTTCCTGCGCGCTTCCCTCAGAGGATAACTTCACCTTCACTCCTCTCCTTCGGTCATTCATTCCTTGTTTCTCCCTGGGTCCTAGATGACTCTATCCTCCAACGATGTCTATCTTGAGGCGATTATGCCTACCGGGGAGTGTTTTTGTGAACTAAGAGATCCTGGCTAGGGCATGCCTCTCTCCAACGACGTTGGATTTCGTGGATTCTTTTGGGTAAGGTATCTTAAAGCTTATGTGAAATTCCATTTTCATTATATTAATCCCGTATTTATCTGTGTAGAAACCCGCCTCTAAGAGAAGGCAATTGTTATGGAGGCTCTTACTCAGTCAAGGGGCGAGGAATCCTCGGATAAATTTATGGCGCAATATAATCCAGGATCTGATCCGTTTTCCCAGCTCGTCCCGTTACATGATCTTTCACCCCGCGAATTCTGCCTTTGGCAACTTATCTCCTTATGGAGGTAGGAAGTGGCCTCCTTGGGGTCTCAAGTGGCGAGTTGAGTTCCAGCCAAGGGGTCATCCACTCCCCTCCTCGCGTTGATCTTGGCGTGGCCTTAGAGATGCCCAATGAGGCTTTTGATAGGCTACATTGCCGAGCCCTCCACTGGTTAGGAAAGTCCTCGGTTGTCAGTGATTCGCCAAGGGATCAAGTACCCTCAGCATTAACTCCACTGAACATATTGGGGAAGGAAGGAAGGCTTTTTGTATCCTGCAATCCGGACGAGGTGATGGAATTGGGCCATAGCCAGGCACATGGGTCTATTGCAGATATATAGTGATTATCTTTTTGGCCTTCGTCTAAATATCCCCCCTTATGCAAGTAGCAACTTGTGGGGAGTCGAACTCTCGTTGAACGCCTATACGAAGAGCTGGGCGAGCCTGTTCTGTGAGACGCCATCTTGAGAGGGGATCATCCATTGCTAAGTTGGTGTAGGAGGAGGTTTCCCAGTTAGTGCTCTAACTTGAATTCAACAGAAAGAGATTGACACCGTGAAGCTCTACAAACGGGCGCAAGGAGTTTTTGGAAAAGTGTTTTGTTGGCCCTGTCTTTAGGCGTGTGTATAAAGAATCCATAGACCAAGCGAGGAAGTAGTACTGGGATGTGTTGATAGGGCGGTTGGTGAGGAACGATGCATAATTCGATCATTGGCAAATGGACTCCGATAAGGATGATGATACCTAGGAGCTTCTCCCACCATTGCCACTAGTGGTTGGCAAATGGGTGGGCCGGGCTAGCCCGACCGGCCCGTTATGGGTAAATAGGTTGGAAATTCCAGCCCGGCCCGCCCGTACTGAAAAAATGGGCTCGGCCCGGCCCGCCCGTTTAAGCATAATAGCCCACACGGCCCGCCTTTTTTGTATTTTTATTAATTTTTTTAATGTTTCTATTTTTTTAAAATATTTTTTAATATCTTTTTATTATTTTGTTATTTTTAAATAATAAAATGGGTGGACCGGTTAAACCCGCGGGCTCAAAAAATTTAGCCCGCACTGCCCATTTTGGAAAACGGGTGGGCCTAGCCCACCCATTTTTCACCTGAGGCTTGTCGCCCGCCCCGTTTGCCTAACTCTAGTTGCCACCATCTTTCCTTGACACGATTCACAAGCTTCCATAAGAATATATGTGCGAGTGGATGAAATTTGTAAAAAATATGGCTAGCTTCTTGCTCTATTTTTTTGTAGAACTCTAACTATTCATTGTATCGCCATTTGTCTTGTTTGGGAACTTGCCTTATGTAGTATAAATAGATGTATTGTTTTGCCTTTATTCATTCCTTATGCTGAACCCTATTGTTGGGAAATAATACCCTCTTGAGATAAGAGCAAGAATCACTTTGCTCATTCCACTTGTTTTTGGCTTACCCAATCCCCTAGTTTTAGGAGTTGAGATACCTTTGTTTAATTAAGAGCAACCTTACGCCTTGAAATGTAGATAGCTTCCAAGGCAGTTTTGAGCGTGTTGGGTGGGTAGGGTTGGGGGGCCCCAATTGTTTTCGGGGACAATCACTCCTCTTGTTTTCTTTTTCAAAATTTTACCCGTCCCTTAAGTATGAAGGAAATAATTATTAAATACTCATATTATTCTACCCTCTGTTATTGAACTCAATTGCTTCTCTAGACACGAGGGAAGGGGTGTTGTTTAGTTTCGCCCTAATAAGTTGTTTTTGTTCTAACTTATAATTGACTTTTATGCTTGAATCTTGTTGATCCTCAAAGATTAGAAGTACATTTTATGCAAATCAGAAAATTGAGGATGAATGACTACAATACAAGATCTACAGGTCGCAACTCCAGACTAGATACCACATAATCTTTCGTGGGAAAAATAAGAAAACCTACATAAATATGGGGGGTGGACGGACAAATTTACCCTCACTGTCGGAGAAATATCTTATCCAAAGCTTCTCAAGGAAGCCAACGGTTTTGTCTCTTACAAAAAGGACGTTCACATTCATCAAAAGCAAGAAGAGGGTGTCTTGGTTTGTGGACCTCTTGAATTGAAGATGAGTGGAGCTCCGACCACTCTACTATTCACCCGAGGGGTTTTTCATGCACTATGAACTCTTATCTTGTTTGTTCTTGTGGAGTTCGTGCATTAAACATGAATTAAACCCGTATTTTAGGGTATGATGTAGCCATTTGTGTATTCTTAGGGAGTTATTTTGAATGTCTATTTGAAGTTGTTTAGTTTTATTATGTTTCATTACTAACTAACATGTGTTTGATTAACATTTGCTAGTACTTTAAGCATAGTTAGAGATTCAAGAGATGAGAACTATGTCAGACGTGGTAAAACTAATATCATGTATCTTAAACGCGAGATTTGAGATATGGTGTTTAGGAGAAAGATGCCACCGTGGATTGATTTCATGAGGATAAAGCCTCTTGATAAATTGCATGAGATTGAGAGATGAATGCATGTTTACCAAGAGAAGATCTTGCGAGTTAGTCTTGGTATGATTAGGTACAAGATTTGAGAGATGAGTGCTTGCATATAGTATAAGAGGAGCTATTACTCTAAGGAAACTAGTAATTATAAGGGGGAATTATGGGGGACAACTAAGCAACCAATTGAAAAGCTAAGCTGAGAATTAAACTTTCAAGATGCACTAAGTGGTGAAGTCAGTTGCTCTAAATCCTTATCTAAGAAAAGTTATCATTTAACTTTGTGATCATTAAACTAAAAAATACTAAAGGCAGCCCATTTGTGTTGCATGTTTTAATTATGATTATGCTCATTTAGTAGTTTAGCAATCCATCAATTAATCATTCGTCTAAATTGGATCAAGCTCACTAATTTTTGTTCTTATCAACATACAATTCTCATGGTTTGACACTCGTTTTCATCACTCTATTACTTGTTACGACTTAAGCACATGCAAGAATTAACCAACACGCCCTCAATTATTGAACTCATGAATCACCTCGAGTGCAAGGGGGTGTTGCTCGATTTTGCTCTGTATTATTGAACCCATAAAACACCTAGAGCATTAGGGGTTGTTGTAATTTTTTTCTCCAAGGAGCATGACGACCTCCTCATATCCGACACAAGGAGTATGATGGCTTCCTTTTGCGAGGTTTCTCATTTATCATTTTGGGAGCTCGGTGCTAGCCTTCCCATCTTTTTTCTTTTTGCACGAGGAGTTGTGTTAGCCTTCTAGTGTATTTTTCTTCTTTTTGCGCAAGGATATATGTTAGCCTCTCAACGTCTTTTTCTTCTTTTCTCGGGGAACTCGTATGTTCCCTCAACTCGATCAATGACCTATCTCCAGTGGGGTTAGTATGCCGGTCCTCATGGGGATTATGATGACATCTTCCTAAAGTGCTTCATCCTCGAGATGCACTCAAATGGGGAGCCACTCCTATGTTGTCGCTTTTCCTACAAATAACACTTGCAAAAATTTTAGTACTTATAGATGTAGGTAGCAAGGATTCAAGAAGGATGGGGAGGCCTCGACTGCCCCCTTCATTGATAGTACTTCTTGAGTTTGTTTGCATTCCATTGTCTCCCAAAGGTAGTCCCTTCCATTGTTTCCAGCAGGCAGGATTCGTTGGTTTTGGCCTCAGCTACTCGGTACAAGCCTTCCCAGTTTGGCCCTAGCTTTCCATTGTGTTTCTCACACTTTTGGAGCACTAGGTCTCCCTTTTTGGAACTTCAAGGCCTTATGTTTTTGTCATATGCTCACTTAGTTGCATCTTGATACCCACGGATGTTTTCCTTGGCTCGCTCCCTCTTCTTCCTGAGCATTTCGATGTCCAAGTAGTGTGCATCTATATTTCTTTTTCCTCATAATTTTGGATGTGTAGAGTATGGACTGCAAGCTCTATGGTAGCCACGACCTCGGATCCATAAACGAGGGCATAAGGAGTTTCCCTTATTATTGTTCGGCGAGTCATCCGATAACTCTAGAGCATCCATGGTATTTTTTTCGCCCAACCTTTACTATCTTCAAACATTTTTTTGCCAGTCGGTTGACGATGGTCCTTTTGGTGACCTCTATCTATCTGTTAGCTTGTGGGTTGTACACCAAAGTAAAGTTGTGCTTTATTCCTAAGTCCTTGCACCAGTCTTTCATCTGCTTCCCTTGGAACTGGGAGCTATTATTGGATACCAGGACTAGGGAAACCCCGAACCAACAAACTATGTTTTTCCAAAGGAATCTTATGGCTTCGGCTTTGGAAATGTGGGCAAGGACTTCACCTTTTACCCATTTATTGAAGAATTCCATGACCACAATTCTGAACTTCTTTTACGCGGTGGTTTGTGGCAAAGGACCTACGAGGTCAATTCTGTATTGATCTGATGGACATGCAATTGTACTGCTCCTCATAGGGGAGGTTGGTTGGTGCCATAGGTTCCCAAAGGCTTGACACCAAGGGCACTCTTTCACGTACTCTGTGGTTTCTTCCTTCATTAGGAGCCAAATATATCCCATTCTTAGGATCTGATGGACAAGAGCGCGCCCATCTTAGTGGTCACTGCATGTGCCCTCGTGCACCTCGCAGAGGACGTGCTCGGCATTTTTTTTCCTCCCTATGCATCTCAACTAGGGTCCTTTCCAAGTTTTCTTATACAAGTCTCTGCTGATCCAAGCAAATCTATTGGCATAAGTTATGAGGTGGTGCTGTTCTTTGTCATCAGGAGAAGCACCCCATGGAAGAGAAAATTGAAAAGAGGTGTCTTCCAGGTTTCTCATGCGGACTCCTCTTCGATGAAGTTGACAATTGGGGGAAGGTTGATCGCCCGTCTACACAGGATTTGAATATTCAGTCTTTCTTGTCCTTGTCCTTCCATACGGACCCTACTCCAGCAAGTAGGTTGACCTAGGAATTTTACTCACAGGGAATTTGCTTAAGTTCGAAACTAACAATTTTTTTACTTGTTCTTTGAGTTATCGGAGGTAGATTAGTAGCGTGGGCTCCATTTGCCTCAAAGGTACCTTGGAAGTATTCTCTAACTAGCTATGAATCGACATGCGCCATGAGCCATTGTATACCAAAGGAGTGGACCAACCAAATTCCTTGTATCAAGACTTCATACTCCATCGCGCTGTTGGTGACCGGAAATTCTAGGTTGAGGGCTAAGGTGTGCTTCAATCCAGTGAAATTACTAAGAATGACTCTGGTTCCTCCATGTATAGTTACGGAGGATCCATTAGAGTACAAGATCCATACCTCGAAGTCTTCTTCTCCTCAAGTATTTTCAGTAACAAAGTCCGCTACCACCTGTGTTTCGAGTGTTGTCTGATTTTCGTAATGCACATCGTATTGGTTCAGCTTGACTACCCATTTTATTAACCTTCTCGAGAAATCAAATATTGTCAATATCTTTCTGAGGGGTTGGTTGGTGATAACCTGAATAGTTTATTCCTAAAAGTAGTACTAGAGCTTGCAGAAAGTGGTTTTGAGGGCCAATGCATGTTTCTTGATGGTATTGTAACGTCGCCCGACCCCTTGGAGCAATCATTTGGCATAATATACCAGCCATTGGGATTTTTCCTATTCAAGGACCAGGGATACACTAACTGCGTCCTTGGATACTGAGAGGTAGAGGAGAAACGTATTACAATTTTTTGGGCGACGAGGACTACAATCTCTTGGAGGCATGCTTTTAATTGTTTTTTATGCCAAAATTCACTAAGAAGAAAATAAGGTTTATGTACAAATGTGTAAGAAGGAAATAGAAAATACATAAGAGAAAGAAAATAACAGAAAGAAAAGAATCCATAGAGCTCAGCTCAACCTCTCCTGATGAAGCTTGGATTGTGGCTCAAGCACCTGAATGTATGCCTCAGACCCAACTTCAATCATCACTCGCCTGACTTGCACATACTAAAGAAGGGATCAAAGCAACATTGATCCAAATTTATAGCTTCTCAGGTTGCCTCAGAACCTCATATTTGCTGGTACATGCCTCTACAAGCCTCATTATTGTCAACTTATCATAGCAAACTCTGGTACACAATTTAGCTTGTGGGAGCCTTAACTGATTTGCTCAGCTCAGCATATACCTATTGTTCTGAAGCATACAAGAGTCATGATTGTTAACTTATCAATCACAAGGATTGGTACACAGGTCTTCCTACTCGCCTGCTTAGTTGTGGGATTGTACTTTGATCTCCATTTTTAGGTAGTGAAATCAGACAAAGTGAGATGTAGCCAGTTTGTTTCTCTTTTCATCCATCTTAATTCAGAGGTGTATGGTTTGGTCCTTCAGTCAGCAAGCTACCAGCATTTTATGCAATTGTTCAATATGTAATTCTGTTGGTCCGTATTCCTCATCCAGTCACCTCAGAATCATATCAGCAGCCTTTCTTTTTTCTGCAAGTCAACATCATGGATCTTCTAGTTTTAGTTGAAGGCCATACATGCCATAGGATTTATTATCCAATTTGTGAAAGAGTAGGGGAACAATTTTGTCTTTCTTGAAGCTCTTATCCACTGCCAGGTTGAGCGCTGTTAGAGTAGATAGTATTTTGGATTTGTGTTTCCACTCCAGAAAAATGAGAATTGTTTCTGCATCTCCATATTGTCCAGACCGTGGCTAACCATATAACTATCCATGCATCCAGATCTGTTTCCCTATTTTTTCCTGCAATGAACATCTGTAGAGTTGGGGTCTGTAGGGTGTTTAACAGTGGCGGATCCTCCTCGTTAAGCCATTGCTGGATTTCTATCTAGATCTTCATAGTGGTTGCACATGTTTCGAACAAGTGTTCAGCTGTCTCACTTTCATTCTTACATAGAATGCATTGTATCTGTTGTCCTTCCAGGATCACATTCCTAGTATGCAGGTTAGCCTTTGTAGGAAAAGCATTTTGCTTTAGTCTCCAAGCTATAATACATGTTTTATTAGGTGCATACCTATTCCAAATCAGCTGCATCTCCTTGGCTTGCTTTACCGAGTAAGGCTGTGTATCCACTGCACCAAGTTGTTTGTATGCCTCCTTGACTGTGTAATCGCCAGTAGGTGTTCCCTCAAAGTAGTTTACGTCCTTCCCATGCTGTTGAGGTGTTGTATCCTGCAAGAGATGAATGAGACTTATCAGATCAGATGTTTCATTACCACGTAGTTGCCTTCTCCAGTTCCAGATCCAAAGCCAATCTCCATTTTCCCAGACTCCTGCATTAGCCAGGATGATCTCTTGTATCAGTACATACCTAAACAACCTGGGATATTGTTCGGACAAAGGAGAGTTTAGGTACCATTTATCTAACTAGAACCAGATCCATTCTCCACATCCTACCTTGATGCTTAGTTTTTTGGAGAAACCAAGGTGAGCTCTCAGTCCACCATTGTGATGCATATCTGTTTCCACGCCTTCTTCCTCTCAGTCCCCTTTGTCCAGGCTCTAGTTTTTTTAATTTATTAAGTCCCCCTATTGAGATAAGTCTCTTCTTCCCATACTTTGATCTAACAACATCGGTTTCCAAGCTCCTCTTCCCCTTAAGCAGTCTTGTACCCCATTTTTCAAGCATGGCCAAATTGAAGTCAGACAGTCTTCTTACTCCGAAACCACATTTTCCATTGAGGTTGCTATCTTTTTCCATGTCACCCAGCAATTTGTTTTTTTAATTGGTACTCCCACAGAAAAATGACCTTTGGCAGCTCATCAATGTTTGGATGATAGAGGCAGGGGATTTGTAGGATCCAAAGAAGTGGGAAGGTAGAGCACTTAGCATTGAATTGATGAGAATAGTCTTTCCTCCCACAGAGATATGCTTGTGGTTCCAGCTGCTCAATCTTTTACTGAAACTTTCGATTACTGATTTCCAGGTCAATGTCTTAGCTGAGTTAGCTCCCACTGGTAGCCCCAAGTATTTGAAAAGGATGCTTCTATTTCTACAACCCATATGTGCTGCTGTTTCTTCTAGTGTTGTAGGTAGTACATTGATGCCTATCAATTGACTCTTTATGAAGTTAATTTTCAGGCTTGATAAGATTTTAAAATTGTGAAGAATGGCTTTAATGGTTCTGACAGTATTCCATTCTGCCTGGCCAAATAGGATGGTATCATCTGCGAACTGTAGATGTGAGATTGCCACCTTGTCATTGCCTACAGTAATCGGTCTGAACATATTTAGTTTTGATGCCCTGCTGATCATGCTGGATAGGCCTTGAGCTGCTATCAAGAAGAGGAAGGATGACAAGGAGTCACCCTGTCTTAGTCCTCTTGTTGGGTAAAAATTCTTAGTGGGGCTGCCATTTATCAGCAGTGAAGTTGATGCAGATTGCAAACAGTTCCTGTATACATCCTTTCCAAACCACAGGAAATTCCATACTATCCATTAGATATTTCCAGTTAAGTGTGTCAAATGCCTTCTCAAAGTCAACTTTAAAGATGATGCCCTGTTTCTTCAGTTTCTTTATTTCATTCAAAACATCATTTACTATCAATACACCATTCAATAGCCTTCTTCCTCTGATGAAGGCCATTTGATTTGTTGAGATCGCCTCCTCCATTTCTATTGAAATTTTGTTTTCCAGGATCTTGGAGATGATTTTGGGCATTGCACCTATAAGAGTGATGGACCTGTAGTCTTTTACCAACAGTGGTTCTGTTTCTTGGCAATCAAAGATACATGGGCAACATTACTCCTTTTGGACAACTTATAGGTCCTGTAAAATTCTTGCAGCATCAAGAAAATATCAGATTTCATAAGGTATAAGTAGTGTTTTATGAATTTAAAATTAATGTCATTTAGTCCCGAGCTTTTATTGCTCCCCCAACTTTGTATAGTCTCCAATATTTCAGATTCTAAGCAAGGTCATAGTAGCTGGTGTTTGGAGAGGGCTCATAATGGGTAGTATCTCATGTGTGCTAGCTTTGGCCTGCTGAAATTGGTCTCTGAAAATCTGGTTTGGAAGTGTTGTCTAAAGCATTCCTTCACCTTTTCAGTATCCTGCTGCCAAATTGCTCCATTCCATACTCCCAATATGGTGTTTTCCTCCTATTGTTATGATAGTGAAAATAGGCAGTATTAACATCTCCTAAAGTTATCCAGTCAACTCTGGATTTTTTATAGAGCATGCTATCCCAAGTTGTTGATACCTCATCCAGTTTCTCTCTTAGCTCATGTACTCGCTGAAAATCAACCAAATTAGAACCATCCACAGTGTCTAGTTCGGCTGTCATTTTCCATTGTTTGAGCTCTCTTAGTATCTCCTTTTTATTCATGACCAAATTTATGGGCGTATTTTGTTCAAGATTCTGGTACCTGCTTTTATAGCCATTATTTTCTCCTTAATTCTGTAACTTGCATATCCATGCAGCCCATTGTTCTGCTAGGTAGTCTCCAACAGTGTATTATAGTCCTTATTGTGCAGCCACACATCTAGAATTTTTAGTGGTTTCGGTCCGCATTCTTGCTTACTATCACTAAGGCTTACAGGGAAATGATCCGAGTCTTCCTTATCTAGTCCTGATCGCACCCAGTCCCCATTCTTTCCCAGTCATTGATCATTGACCAGAAATCTATCTAAACGGTTCATAGCTCTAAGGGAAGAGAGATACCATACATAACTCCTTCTAGTCATTCTAGGATCATGTAATTGCATGCTCAGGACAAAGTCT
Source organism: Pinguicula moranensis (assembly GCA_028565015.1). Classification (NCBI taxonomy): domain Eukaryota; kingdom Viridiplantae; phylum Streptophyta; class Magnoliopsida; order Lamiales; family Lentibulariaceae; genus Pinguicula; species Pinguicula moranensis. The sequence goes on from JAOWBN010196121.1 coordinate 11,755, forward strand.
CTAAAGTAGTCGATTTCATGTGCATCTGTGTTCTTTGAGGTGCCCTTTCTTTCTCCTTTGTCAAGAATGTCATTAAAGTTCCCCATTAGGCACCATTTCCCCCCACTTTTCCTACTGCGTGCTTGTGCTAGTTCCGTCCATTGTTCTTGTCGAACTGATAAATGATATGAGCCATACACATTCACCATGTTGGAGAGCCTCTCCTCATTATCCTAGTGACTAGTCATACGTAAATAACCCTGTCCCTCAAACATGTTGACTCTATTTAAGCATTTGCTGTTCCAAATGCATAAAAAGGCCTAATGACTGTCCTTGAGAACCCTTTTATATACAGCTGAAGTCTGAATCATAACATAAGTATGTACACAAATTCCTATCAATGGTATCTAGTGTCATCTCCTATAGGCTAATGAAGTCAGATCTCTGGTTTTGTATCAGGTTCTTTACGCCCTCCTTCTGCTTGGGTTTCCCAAGCCCCTAACATTGTAGGTGATAAGCTTCATTGGCTCATGGTTACCTATGACTTGCTACTGTGTTCAGGGATGTGGGCAACAACATCTGTCTGTATATGTTGATTTATTTCAATTAATATGTCTGGAGTTTGTGCTAGATTCGGGCTGTAGTCTATCCACAGTTGGCAACCTATGGCCATAATGGTTTTTGCCTCAGCCTGAAAGTGCATTCCATTAGTCTTTCCACCCTCATCCTCCAAGGTATTTTATAGCTGAGGTTCTGCTGATCTGTTGGTTGGTGGGTGTAAAGTTCCCAGCCAGTTTTCCAAAGTTGCTAGATCCTTTCCTCTATCAGGATATAGTTCCTTCTTTGTCTGACTTTGGGTCCTAGGCCCTCTCCCTCTTGGTTTAATTGCCGGTTTTTTCTTTGGTGTGTCTTGCTGTTCATGATGAGATCCTAGTGGTGGGCAATCTACTGCGTGCATGCTTAGATTATTAGGGGCCACGTCTCCTTTTAGTTCATCTTCCTTACAGGTAGATGTTTCTATCAGATCTACCTGCTTATTTCATGGTTGACATCTAATTCAGTTTCCCTATTGGTACTACTCAAATCTGCAATCATATCCTGCATTTATGAGTTTTGACCAATACCTAATTCCATCTTCTCCGTTTGTGCCGGTAAGTCTACAATACTTGGCGCTTGTTTTTCTACAGATTGTAATCCATTTGGGCTCAGATATGCCTCTCTTCCTGATGCTAATCTCTCATCTATTACCATTACTTGTGACATTTGAGTTTCACGTACTATAATAGACCTTTGATTGGCCAATGGCCACCAGTCAAGTTTAGCAGGTTTCCAGATGGGCTTCACTGGCTGCGGTGTTAAGGGTAAAGTAGCCCTGGTGTCTCTCTTTCCACAATTCCTAATGGGTACCATATCAGTATTTAGAGAATATTCACTCAAGAAATGATCATTATTTATGCTAGCATCCTCATCTGAATCTGTATTAGTCATGTTATCTTCCTGCCAGAAATCCAGGCTGAACTTCATGTCCCCCACTTCATACACAGACAACAAGTACTTGCTCCCATCAATCATCACATTAAAACTTTGGTTCACAGGGGATCCAATAGTCACCTGTACCAGGAGTTAGGCAACCTCCATATATCTTTTCTTAAGTGTCATCAATTTGGATGATAGTACCCAGTTTTCCCCCGACTGCTTCCAATATAGACTATGTCCATGCATGAATAGGTAGGCCAAAAATCTTGATCCAACAGAGACATGTACTAGCCAGCTTAGTATCTGACCACAGTGTGATATTAGATATCCACTTTGACAACCAAACCTGTCATTATTGAGCAGGTTGTTCAGATCCACATCCCTCTCTTCCCATATGAGTACTAGGCCACATCCCATGGGGCTCACAATAATATTCAGGTAACCAACAACCTTCAAAGCAATTTGTACCTCTCTCCAACCTGTTGCATTTCTTAAGGTACCTTTACGGCTTAATTTGAACCAGGACGCATCAACAATGGAGGTGTAAAGGACAACTCAGTGCCCTTTACCACCTTGTTTGTTACTACTTCAACATTGCTTGGTCCAGTGCTTTTTTATGCCCCCCCAGCTAGGGTTCTTCCTGGTGCATTAGCCAGATTATCTTGTTTTCAAGGCTTATAATGTGCTTTCAATACGTTCGCCTTTGCTGATTTGGGAAATCGGGTGCAGTTTGCCTGTAAACAACACGAGCCTATCCAGACATTGTTTAGTTGCATAAGCAAAGTATCAATATCCTCAACTTCCTCAAACAGAACAAAGCCAAAAGGGCAGGCCCTTGTTTCCTAGCTTTCTAGAAACAGTTAGTTCTTTAATTTTCCCTTGCCGCCACAGTAAACTCTATAACCTTTCCTGTCCGCAATTAGGAGGAAAGTTTGTGATAAAGACATTTTGTGTAGTTGTTTGCTCCATGATCAGTCTCGGCCCCAAACGTTCATGAACAGAGATTGGGTTCTATTTGAATGTGTAACTATTACCATTATGTTTTATGTACATCTTAGGAAAATCCCTCGATTATGGTTGGAAACTATCCGGCATTACGGCCTTGTCAGCTTTCATGGTCGTGCGATGAATTTTCTTGGCCTAATGAAGCGGTATCAGCCATGGATTAGCAATGGTGAAGGAGTGTGAGGTAGCTTACGGGGGTGGTGGGTTGTAGTTGACTTGTGCGTGGCTTGTGTGGCTCCATGAGCACGTGAGGCATCCCTGAGAAGGGAGGGGTAAGTAGCAATTGTGAGTTACAGGCGGCGCTCTGACGAACGATGGATGTGACCGTCGAGCAGAGATTTGAAGAGGAGGTTACTGTTCATCGCAGGAACATGTATGGAGAGAAAATTCAGGATTTCATTTCATTTACTACTTAGAATTTTATTAACGAGGTATGCTTTTAGTTGTCCAAAGGGTTATTGATATCTTTCATCCCAATCGAATGCTCCTTGTTTCTTCAACAGCTTGAAGAAGGGTAATGCCTTATCTGAGGACTTCAACATGAATCGATAGAAGGCAGCTTTGTCGTCCACAAATCCCTTAATTTCTTTTATGTTGTGGGGCAGTTGCATACTCACTATCGTATGGACTTTGTTTGGATTGGCCTTGATTCTTTTCTCCAAGACTAGGGATTTGAGTAACTCTTCCCTTTTCACCCCAAAGGTGCACTTCGATGGATTCAACTTCAATCCTATTTTGCGAATAATAGCGAAACAAGCCCTCAAGTTTTCATGATGTTTACTGGGTTCCTCTATGTAGGTCATCTTGAGGCCTTCTTCCTATTGGTTCGCCTCATCCACTTTTGGAGAACGTTGCTTGAGGTGCATGCTTTGGATTTCCCTCTTCCCGCCCTATCGGGTGTGAAAAACTTTATTAGTTTAAGTTGACACAATAGCTTGGAATTGGTATAAGTTGGGCATGCCAAGAATTGCATTGTAGAAAAGGGGTTCTCTAATGACAACAAATCATATTACCTG